>BRDA01037166.1:0-10045 GCA_036984385.1 Crenuchus spilurus | reverse complement strand
AAAAAAGGCAGAGAAAAGGAGGAGAGAGAAGAAAAAATGGCCAGCGTATAGCAGTAACAAGCTTAGGTGAAGAAACCATGGAGAACATCCTGTATGAGTGTGTGTGTGTGTGTGTGTGTATAGCATGCTTAAACATAACACAAGGCCAGCAAGATTAGAATTATGCAAAACCGACTGAATACCTCTGTAGACTCTGTCCTGCTCTTCAGTGATCAGGACCCCCACAGTGACACTGATGTGGTGGTGGTGTTAGAGTGGATCAGACACAGCATGCTCTTAAACACCCCAGTGTCAGGACTAGAGGACCAACACACTGTGCTGAGCTGCTGTCTCTGACTTTACATCTACAAGACCAACAAGGTAGCAAGAGGACAGCGAGTGCACAGCAGCTCTAACACACCACCACCACATCAGTGTCACTGAGAATGATCTACCTGCTCTGTGGGGGGTCCTGTGAGGGTCTTCACCATTGAAGAACATGGTGAACAGAGTAACAGACGGTCAGTAATAGGACTACAAAGTGCACCTACATGGTCAGTGGAGCTCAAATGGACAATGAGAGTAGGTGTACCTAATGAACTGGCCAGTGAGTGTGTATAAATTGGAGACAGATCACCTAAGTAGCTCTTCTGTTGGTTCAGGTACCGCATCAATACTTTTGAACATCTTGCCGGCTTTTGAAATGTTGTTCCTCTTCGTCCCCCAAAAGGTACTGGCCACCGCCGACCACACGGGCCTTACCGTGTTTGGAGATGCTCCATCCCAGATGACTAGCCATCCCAGCCTGCCTTGCCAAATTTTTAATGGCGGAACAGGGGGAGCATGTAAGAAGAGAGCTTGAAGCTCTGAGAGTCTGGAGCTGAACTGAGTAATGAAATGTGATCATAGTCATTTGAAAAGACCAGATCTGTTCACATTAAGCCAAAAAAATCAGATTTGAGTCTCTTACGCCGGGTCATGTGACCAGGACCTTTATTTCAATGATGCCTTCTAAGGCAGCTACTTAGGGAGAAAGTTCAGACAGTCATGGATCATGTGATGTGACCAGCTCTCAGGATTGGCTAAATTACTGGGTGATTGCACATTTGGGCTGACAACTGTCCGATACCAATACTCAGCCAATCAGTCCTTCCGTCTACAATAGACACTTAAAAAGCATCTAAAAACTCCCGTCCACCTGCTCAGAGCTCACCAACAGGTTAACGAAGGTCTCACACAACAGATGATGTTGTTTAGGGCACAGAATGGCTTGACTATCCATCAAGTTCTAGTGTGTCCAAAATTTGGAGTCCAGGACAGTCAAACGTGCCACTTTCAAGCCAAAAACAATGAAGAGAAACACAAAGAAAGACCTTCTCCATTAGACACAGCTGCTAATTGACCGAGGGACAAATATTATTGCTATGCAGAACGTGAGATAAACTGATGAATATCCACAGCGTGTAATGAATTCAGCTTTATAGGAGACGTCTGTCCCTTATCATTAATTAGCCACACTGGCCTGAGGCTTCGATTATCAGAGCGAAGGCTGTTTGGCTCGTTCAGCTGAAAAACAGCAGAAAAAGGCCACTAGGGCTCCGTTTGTATTTTATCCTCGGCTATTCGTTTAGACATCAATAAACAGGTCCGTTTGTGGACGTGAACGCTCCGAATTTCACATTGAGCAGCCGAGGACAGACGTTCCTTCAGCTCAGAGGCGGCACTTTTAGCAGAAAAACGCACCTGTTTTGTGCTAAAACCAACAATCACACAAATAAAAGTGTTTTCACAAGTCCCCCGGGATTCACACGCCGTGCAGGAAACAGGAGGCATGTAAGTATCTGTGCACTGATTACAGAGGATTTGAGGCTTCAGGACAAATAAACTAAAATTATAATAAAGTGGGTGGGGCCAAATGGGTGTAAAGGTTTAACTGTACTAAACATTTACTACTTTTGTATCTTTGTCAAAAAATACAGTCACACCATGTACATCCATCCATTTAATTATCCATCCATCCATCCGTCCATCATCCATCCTTCTGTCAATCTAGCTACCAGTTTATCACAACACTATCCATTCATCCAGCTATCTGCCCATCAAACCATGTGTCTACCCATCCATCCATCATGTCTATTAACCAGCTGTCTATCCATTCATCAGTCCATCACCAAACTGTTTATCCATTCATCCAGCTATCTATTCATCATCCATCCATCCATCCATCCATCCATCCATCTATCCCAGGGTTGGCACTGGTTCATGAAACCTGTTAGCCATTGTGGCTAAAGGGCTTAAAACTTTCTTAGCCACATAAGGATTTGACTAGCCACAGATTTAACAGCTACCTGTGGCGAAGACAGTTAGCCACAGTTAGCCAATCTTAGCCACAGGCACTTACATGTACATCATATCAGAAATCCACTGGTGTAATGGATTTCTGATCATATTTACAGATATTTATAGATATTTACTCTCTGTGGGGCAAAGAAGAGTGATAAAAATGGAAAAATATATTTCCAATGTGTACAGCTCTTTGTCAACTTGTTTATTTATTCCAGAGACCATCTCTCACAAGCCTGGGAATAACTGTAAAACTACTATCAATGAACGCACAGAATTATGGGATACTACAATTTTCTACGCGCGAAACTTCTCAACCAATCAGCATTTAGAGACCCACCTAACTCGTTAATTATTTCGCGGTTATTTTCCTGACGATGTTGCGTCGGGCTATTTCGGGTGTTTACGGAGCAGCAGATAAACTCAAGATGGCGGACAGCTCGCGGAATATTGCCGGATTTGTGATTTTCGTGGCGATTTGAATTTGCCATGCATTAGAAAATTGCTTTTAGCCAGCGTGGCGTACTGATGACATGTTTTCCTCGCCACACGCTGTCTGAGTTCGCCATTGGCGACGTGGCGAGCGGCCAGCGCGAACCCTGCATCCATCAATCAATCATGTCTATTATCCAGCTCTATTTATCCAACATCATCATCATCATCATCATCCATATGTCCACCTATCTATTCAGCTATCACATCATACTATTTTTCATCCTTTCAGCTATTTATCCATCCATCAACAAACTATTTATCCATTCATCCAGCATCACCCACGCCTATCTGCACACCCTTCCATTTATTAGTAAACTTTCTATTCATCTACACATTCATCCACCATACATCCATCTAGCTCATCCATCCATCATTCAACTTTATACCAATCCATCCATTAATCATTCACTGAAGTACCAATGCATCCATCCACCCATCCATTAATCCATCCATCCTCACATCTTTATAGTCAACGTTTATAAATAAAACAGGAAACAAACTAAAGTAGTTCATCTGAATAATAAATGTGCTGGAATTCCCTTATTTGTCTTTTAATAATAATGAAATGTTCCTATTTACTGATGAACAGCACATTCTCTGATAGGCAGTTACAGAATGTGCTGTGAGCCTTTGTTTTCTGTGCACAATTAAAAAAAAAACATCCTGGAATAACTGCAAAAGACAGACGCTGTCCTGTGTGCGCTGCTGGAGGAGGTTTATAAAGAGAAAATCACTCCACTGGATTATGAAATTAATGTTTCATCAGCCACAACAGTCTGTGTGTATTCTCACAGAAACACTAATTAGACCACGCAAGTATGACCAGCACCCCCCCGCACACCACCCAGCACCCCCCGGAGCTGCTGAAGAATGCATCCTAAAATATATAAATAATAAATAAGTAAATAAATAAATACATACATTTAAAAAGGGAGGGGAGACAACAGACTTGTGATTTGATCAGCTTCTGCCTCGCTGGGCTCCTAATGTGGAGAATCTGCTTCCTTTACGTTACTCTACAATTAACTCCTCGCTCTCGGTCCAAAAGGTCGTCTAATTGGCTGCCGCGATTCAGCGTTGCCTAGCGACCAGCCATGAGGCAGCATCAGTATCTTTTGTGCATATTCACGAGTAACGACATTTATAATTACTCGTCAGGTGCCATCTTCCGTTTTATTTATTTATAAACTGCTTAGAAAGAACGACGGTGAGACAGAAAAAGACTAATCAGATTAATAATCAATCAATAACAAAATCAATAATAACAACAATACAAAAAATAATCATTTTTTTCTTCATAAAATAAACATCATAAACGCTCACATTTTATATTCATTACAGAAACGCTGACATATATCTTTTTTTTTGTTTTAATGATACAGTTTGAATAGTTTGAACTCTAAATTTAATATTCTAATATTTCCAGAATCTGGGTTTCTGATGTTCATGAGCTGTAAGGCAAATTTATTAACATTTAAACAAACAAATAAATAACTTGCCTTTTTAATAAATAACAAAAATAATAATAACCCGATTCTCTCTCCCGTTTTATTTATTTTTTCATTTTAACCCACTCACCCATCCTCTAGGACCCCAAGCACTCACAATGTAAACATCAGTGGGGGCGGGGCACTAACAGCTGCCAATACAAACGGTCACTGATGCATCATCACTGTGTCCTTTTCTGACCGAAGCTGCTCTGCCTTTTATTGTGAATCATTCACTGACCTCCGCTCTGATTGGCTGTTCACAGCTGGTCGGCACGCCAGAAAACAGGTGGGAAATGAAACGACTGAATGGAGAGCTGAGGAAAAACAATGATAATTGATACCTCATCATGATTTGTAGAGTAAGGAAGAGAAGTGTCTGAGAGAGGACATGAGTTAAAAGAAACGAGAAGAAAAACACGATACAGAAGAGCAGCATGGAATGGAAGAGAAGTCTGTGAGAGAGGACAGTATTATGAATTGAATGGAGGGTGTTGAGAGGACGCTAGAGTCGGCTGAAACTAAAGATGGACATCATAGTCTAAACAAAAATGTGACCATCCCAATACGTCAGTTCCATTTACTGAACTTTCCTTATTCAGCTACACAGTATAGTACGGCCGCATACACACACAGCCAGTACATGTATGAGTCCAATATTTCTAACAAACACTAGAACTCAAACGTCACCAAAGATAATCTCTCTGTTTCTGTAAAGATACATCCTCTCAGACCACATCCAGGTCTTCTTTAAGGCCTCACGTTCTAGTCAGATTTAGGACATAATATTGTTGTCTTCTGCTGTACCTACGTTTAAGCCCCAGTAGGAACCAGTAAGTCTTTTATATGTACTGATTCAGGAGAGTTTGTTCTGGGAAATTACACAGTAAATTACAGAGCTACACTCTAAAACCCGGCTGCTTTATAAAGTGTTACCCAGCCTTCCTTTAAACCCTTTAAAGCTTTTAGAAGTCAGGAATTAGAGACGTGTTCTTGCACTGGAGGCCAGGAGCTTCTCAGCCGTTATCTGCTCTGTGCTCCTCACAGTTTATTAGAATAAACAGCGAGTGATTACGGCGGCGGAGGTGAGCGGTTAACTGCAGTGAAGCTGTTAATGGGCTGAGGGAGACTGGACTTGATTTGATTTATAAAAGCACAGGTCAGACATGCACAGTCTAATCAGTAAGCTAGCACGACTAGAAAAGCAGTACAGCTTCAAACTTCAGCTTACAGCAGATTAGCTCCGCCCATTCTGCCTACAGCTCCGCCCATTTCAGATTCGATTAGATTTTTTTTGCCAATGTGATTTGCACACAACAATATTTAACATACGGATGTAATAGTGTGGCAGTCCTATCCACGGCGCCCGGCAAGCAGTTGGTGGTTAGGTGCCTTGCTCAAGGACACTTCAGTCACGACCTGCCCGAGAACCGAACCAACGACTTTCCGGTCACAAGACCAGATCCTTAATCACCAGACCACGGCTTCCCCAATTTATCCCCAACCACTCATCCTGCCACCGTTTAGCTCCACCTTTTACACTCATTTAGCCCCTCCTCCCGTTTAGCATACATCAGTTTAGTCCCAAATATTCAGCTTGTTACTTCAGCCAGAGCCACTCTTACTGAGCCAACCAGTACAAAGCTCATTTACATACATCAGTCTTAAAGGTGCAGTAACAGAAGGGCTAGAAAGTAATTATGACTGGTACATAAAGAGAAATGTCAGAACCGGGCCAAAAATAATAATAATGCAGCATATGGGCTTTTTAACAGCCCAGTCAGGTAACAGACCGTGTAAAAATGCACCGAGGGCGTCCAATCTGGATCTTCTATTAAACCTGAACGCTGAAGCAGATGCAGCTCCATATCTTTTACCTGGAAGCGAGTACACATGGATGTGCTACATATTTATAGCCTCTAGTGTGTGACTGGAATTGGAGACATCATATCAGCCTGACCCTCACCTTGTCCTTCCTAAAAGATGACACACACTAATGAAATATCACACGTCTGTACTGACCCGGGTACAAAGCTAATACGGGACGGCAGATAGAGGCAGAGTTCAATGCCTGTAATGCTAAGAAGACACTTTAAAGATCTCAGAATCACTGAAAAGCTCGTACTACAGGACAGTTATCACCAGCTTTGGTGAAAGACATTCATCTGGAGAGATTTATAACGAGGGCCCGACTATATACACAGACATTTGGCTTAATTTCACAGACACAGACTCTCAAATATCTCAGACTTCATGGATATTACAGAGAAAAGAGTTAAATGTAACGGCAGATATTAAATAACACATTCTTCAGATAGAGAAATATAGATACATTAGATAGACTACAGAGATAGACAGACAGATAGATAGCCAGCGCCCTCTTGTGGCAGTTGTAAGATGAACCAACATAAAGTCCATTTAGTGCTGTGCAGCCTGAAGTAAACAATTTCAGGGACTTAAAAATCTAAAACATTTTTAGGGAACAGCAGTAAATAAGCAGGTGTTATGTTACAGATCATAAAATCATGTTTTCTGATCATTTGAAGGCCTCAAATAAATAAATAACAAATACATACATAAAGATAATAAATAACTGCATCATTAAAATGTCCCCGTTCACTGAATTTACTCTAACAGGAGAAGTTGTGTTAGAGTTTGTAAGGTCGTCTGGTCACTCATTCAAGCTGAAAAGCACATTTTGATTTTTAAGTGAATGGACGGCTCAGCTTGAGCCTCATTTTGAGCTCAAAAGGAAAAAAAAGTGAAGAATGACGTTTCAGCTCCAGCATCCAGGTGCGGTCTTATTCAAATCCAGTCCACTCTTCTGCCTGAAAGCCCTCATTGGACCAAACCCCAGCCCTGCCGCACCAGACAGGCATAACTGCAGAGCAAGTGGAGTACCATTTAGCCAGGATGTTTTTTATTTAGTATTTTTTTCCCCTCTCTCCTCCTTTTGGCTGCCGTTAATCTGCTGTGATTTCTCCCCAGCTGTACAGGCTCAGAGTGTTTCCTCCGCTCAGGCCTGCCAATCAGAGGGCCAGGACAGCCTCCAGATGGTTTGGGAGCATTGTGGATGCCAAGTTCCAGCCGAGAGGGTGGGAAACATGCGCCGAGGAAGCTAACGGAGCGACGTCTACGCTTGGATAAATGGCTTCAGGCCCGGAGCTGTGAAGGACATGCTGACCTCTTTAGCCACCACTGAATGAACGACTGAAGGTTTAAGGTGTAATAATGCACTCAGGCCTACTGGTCAACTCAATTCTCAATTCTGGGTTCAGAATTTGATATTTTGAATATTTTGAGGCAAATACAGAAGTTCGTAAACATAGCCACACTTCAGGGTGTCTCTAACAGAGCTGCTATCCAAAAAGTATCCAAACTTTTGAACTCTCAAATGTGGCAGTCAATTCTAAACTCTAATTTCAATATAGTTTATCAATTTGGTATCCAGTACTATGAGACTACACTCGATACTGGCAGTGAAGTCTGTTATCAAAATTCAATTTGCATGAATCCACATTGATTTACGTTTGGAGGCACCGCTGGGATAAGCTCAAGGAACAGCTACAGGTAAACTGGGCTCCAGTTTTCTTGTTCACCCCTCATTCACACCGACCAATGTTCACTGGCCGGCTGGTGAAAAATTCACAAAAATGTTGAAGCCTGAGGTGGCATCTTATTTATTGAGATCTCCTGGTGCCATATTCCAACAGGTCAAAGGTCCAACCCATGTGGCCCAATGAAGGGTCCAAACAGATCCCCACTGAGCACTTTTGTGACATGATGGCACCAAGACTGACTACCATGGATGAACCTTGGGCATGGGAAGAGGCTACACAGGCACACACATACCCCTAATGTCTTTTCTTCTCAATGGAGGATCACGTATATTCCAATATACCTATGGTGGACACACCAGATACTCATAATTGTGTATTCTGTTGCATTTCTAATCCTGTGTAACATACCAATCAATTAGACCAATATTGTATTAATATCTAATTATTTTTCATAAACAAACAGAAATATGATCCTCAGTAAAATACTTCTGGAAGTATACTTAATGGAGAGTGACCTGGAGCAAAAGGAAATTGATTTGTATAGTGTCTGGAGTTAAAATTGTCATCTCAAGATGGTGTGATACAAGTGACAATCTATCATTAAGCCTAATTTGTTTACAGTTTTTCTTCTTGCAGTCACACTCTGAAGTAACAGAATATACTTATTTACCACCTGCACTAAGGCAGCACTTTAACGCAGTATTTTTATTATAAGTTTTGTATATAAAGAGTTATGTTCTGACACTTTAAAAATGAATGAGCACCCCGTAGTCTTCCTCAGCCGGCCACAACTGCGGAACCCTTTTAGGATCCTCCAGAAACCCATTTTTGAAAAAGGTTCTCTAAAAAATTTAAGGAATTTTTAACAAGGACGTCAGAACTAAATACATGGTGCTTGATGAAACCCGGTGATGAAAGCAGAAGCGTGGAGAATATAGATTTATACAGTTACTGTATATAGGAATATTATGACCACCTACCTAATTATGGGAATAAACAATATTGGCTTAGTGGTGATGTTAATGGATGGATGGATGGCTCAGTGGTGAGCCCTGACACTCTCCTTTTCATTATAGAAGTTAACTGGTCCACCGTGGTGCTGTACCACTCACCGGAGTCGTGATTCCTCTTTGGCATCAGTGACCGGTGGGGCTCCACTGTTATTGGGAGGCACTCACTGTGTTCCATTCTCAGTTCACCTTCACTACAGCGGCCCCCACAGTCAGTGGTTTCTGAGATGCTGCCTCCACCATGCTTCACAGGTACCCCATTATCATGAACATCAGTCACACTGATAAGACTGTCTATATGGGACATGAACTTCAGCACAAATGGGTGGAGCTAAAGATACAAACACAGATCAAAAATCGGAGAAAAACAAAAGCACAAGCTGCTACGTGAGCTTAAAATTAATCAGACAATCAGTTCTCATCTTTGAGAGGATTCTCAGAGAGAGGATTTGAATCAGCTGTGATGATCTTTAACACGGTCCATCTAAGGAACAGTGGGAGCTCAATCTGCTGCAGTGGGATTATTACAGCCAGGGTGACCGACCCCGCAGACCCGCGGGCTTACCCGGAAAGTCCTCGCCCTTCACATCAGCTTCAGCGAGCGACCTCAGGAGCTCATTTGATTTGTAGGAGAGGAGAAAGTGACAGACGGGTCTCAGAAGGTCTTTAAATAAGGCTGATACTTTCCGTTTTGATCAAGATTAGATGGACTCGTGGTGGAGCACGACGTCCAGTAAGATCTCAACTGCTTCACACGATTATCTGCTTATGTAACAGCTCATTTACTGTGTAATGAAATATGACATGGTTATGGGTTTGTTTATGTTTAAAGCAGAAGAAACCCTGATATAAGCAGGCAAAGTCAACTTTCACTGCTTACAGCAGATGTGAGGAAGCAGGTCAGCCTGTACACATCAGGAAGAAAATGTATGGAGATGATCTAAAGATGAAATCTGTCTCCATCATTCAGAAATATTACATCCACAGCCATTTCAGAATGGCTAAACTCCAGGAAATGTCATATTTCTGTCAAATAAAAGTGTAGAGAATTTTATGGTTTTTCGTGTCTTCAATATGTGGCCATCAGTTTTGTCTCAAAAGTGGATTTTATATAACATCAGCTATTCCAGAGTGTACAATAAACACAGACAGACAGAGAGAGAGAGAGAGA
>BRDA01037159.1:0-12039 GCA_036984385.1 Crenuchus spilurus | reverse complement strand
GTAGCTCTGTCTACACTGAGAGTTTTAGAGCTGGTCTAGATTCTGTATTACAGTAGCTCTGTCTACACTGAGAGTTTTAGTGCTGGTCTAGATCCAGTATTACAGTAGCTCTGTCTACACTGAGAGTTTTAGTGCTGGTCTAGATCCTGTATTACAGTAGCTCTGTCTACACTGAAAGTTTTAGTGCAGTTCTAGATCCTATATTACAGTAGCTCTGTCTACACTGAGAGTTTTAGTTCAGGTCTAGATCCTGTATTACAGTGGCTCTGTCTACACTGAGAGTTTTAGTGCTGGTCTAGATCCTGCATTACAGTAGCTCTGTCTACACTGAGAGTTTTAGTTCAGGTCTAGATCCTGTATTACAGTAACTCTGTCTACACTGAGAGTTTTAGTGCTGGTCTAGATCCTGTATTACAGTGGCTCTGTCTACACTGAGAGTTTTAGTGCAGTTCTAGATCCTCTATTACAGTAGCTCTGTCTACACTGAACGTTTTAGTGCAGGTCTAGATCCTGTATTACAGTAGCTCTGTCTACACAAAGAGTTTTAGTGTGAGTCTAGATTCTGTATTACAGTAGCTCTGTCTACACTGAGAGTTTTAGTGCTGGTCTAGATCCTGTATTACAGTAACTCTGTCTACACTGAGAGTTTTAGAGCTGGTCTAGATTCTGTATTACAGTAGCTCTGTCTACACTGAGAGTTTTAGAGCTGGTCTAGATCCTGTATTACTGTAGCTCTGTCTACACTGAGAGTTTTAGTGCAGGTCTAGATCCTGTATTACAGTAGCTCTATCTACACTGAGAGTTTTAGAGCTGGTCTAGATCCTGTATTACAGTAGCTCTGTCTACACTGAGAGCTTTAGTGCAGTTCTAGATCCTGTATTACAGAAGCTCTGTCTACACTGAGAGTTTTAGTTCAGGTCTAGATCCTGTATTACAGTAGCTCTGTCTACACAGAGTTTTAGTGCAGGTCTAGATCCTGTATTACAGTAGCTCTGTCTACACTGAGAGTTTTAGAGCTGGTCTAGATCCTGTATTACAGTAGCTCTGTCTACACTGAGAGTTTTTGTGCAGGTCTAGATCCTGTATTACAGTAGCTCTGTCTACACTGAGAGTTTTAGAGCTGGTCTAGATTCTGTATTACAGTAGCTCTGTCTACACTGAGAGTTTTAGTGCTGGTCTAGATCCTGTATTACAGTGGCTCTGTCTACACTGAGCATTTTAGTGCAGGTCTAGATTCTGTATTACAGTAGCTCTGTCTACACTGAGAGTTTTAGTGCTGGTCTAGATCCTGTATTACAGTAGCTCTGTCTACACTGAGCATTTTAGTGCAGGTCTAGATCCTCTATTACAGTAGCTCTGTCTACACTGAGAGTTTTAGTGCAGGTCTAGATCCTGTATTACAGTAGCTCTGTCTACACTGAGAGTTTTAGTGCTGGTCTAGATCCTGTATTACGGTAGCCTGTTTTTTATATGGTGCATGAGAAAATCTGCTCACTTTTAGTGGTGAGATGGATAAACTAAATTAAATGAGTTTACAGCTTGCCAGGCATCTCTGAACTGCAAACAACACAGTCATAAATGACTGCAAATGGGTGTAAAGACGATTCTGCTAAAAGAAAAGACAGAGTTCATTCTCAGAATGGTAGATACAGCATCTACATATTTTTTGCATAACTGTACTGGATGGAAAACATGACCTAATCTGCATTTTCTTTCTGCCAAAATTTCATGAATGTAAATAACATTTACAAAATGTTTAACTGGAAACCTGGCTAATGCTAAATGAGCTACCAGAGAAGAAGAGCAGGGTTATTTCAGGCAAAATGTAGCTGTGGTTTCAAGAATCTTCTAACAACATGACATGAAACGTCCCTTCTCAACTGTAAAACTCAACTTAATGAGTTTTTTCCACCAGTAAATCAAAAAAAGCTCCATCTACTCCCTAAGCTCCTTCACCTTTGCCTCTTAGAGTCTTTTGGTGGTTCCCTGTGGATGTGCAAGCTGTCCAGTGTGGATAACACGGGATGAACTTGACCCCACAAAGTAGTATGGTCTCCCCCTTTGGGAAGACTTCAGGGCTTAGCATCTTTTTTAACCCATAATGTGTATACAGAATGAATTCTTGCCTTTTTTATTGGATTAAACCAGTACGGCCCCCTCCAGATCCACTGGCACCACAGCCTCATTAAAGTGGATTTAGAAAATGACCGGCTAAATGTGTAATTGGCGTAAATAAAACAAACGGACTGGAAGAGAAAGTCGACTGCTTCTCGAAAAAGCCCAGCATGAGGGTAAGTGGGAAAGAGGTCAGTATTTGGGATATGAAGCTAAAACAGACTTAATATCTGGAGGTTATTAGGAATTCATGGGCAGAACTAAGAGAAAAAAATTATTTCCATCTATCAGTAATTTTGCTTCCCATCACTTCTTGCATGCTTGATTGGCTCTTTCTTCTACCCATCTACATATGAGTTTTCACAGTATTAGTGTTGTACCTGTATCTGGCTTAAAGTACCTGGTGCAACCCAATCTGCACAACAGAACTAAAAGTTCCTGGTAATTGTTGATCAGTCCTGCACATTAGTTTGGAGGAATCTTGCTTACTTCATGTCATTCCACAACATTTCTTATGAGTTAAGGTTAGGACTTGGCCATATCAAAACATGTACTTTATTTTTTTTTACCATTCTTTGGTACTTGTGTGCTTATAGTCATTGTCTTGCTGCATGGCCCATGTTCTCTAGAGGTCCAGCTCATGGACAGATTACATTTTCCATTAGAATTTGCTGATATAATGCAGAATTCTTTGTTCCATTAATGATGGCAGCCATCCTGGCCAAGATGCATCGAAACAGGCTCAAACCATGATACCGCCTCCACCATGTTTCACAGATGGGATGAGATTTTTATTCTGATATGAAGCTAATTTTTTTTTAGTTTCATGTGTCTGGAGGTTATCAGGAATTCAAGTGGAGAACAAATAGAAAAAATAGACAGCAGTAAAAATTTATTTCTTGCTTTATTCTTTTTTTTGTATCTGCCAGTACTCCTACTCTTGCTTCCCACCACTCCTTGCAATGCTTCAAGTGACTCCTTCCTCCCACCCACCGACATATGTGTTTTTCACAGTATTAATGTTGGGTCAGACGCCTCCTGCCTCAATGATGCTCCCTTTTTGTAGACTTCCTGTACTCCTTAGATTACTAATTTGGTCTTTCTCTAATTCCCAAGCTCTGATTTATTGCTGATCTTTTTTCATTGAGGCAATGGACAAAAATATCATTCCTTTTCATTCTCTTTGGTGGAAAATCTATTTTTCTTAATATATTCAAGCATTACAGGTTGCATTCTGAAATTATTTCATTTTAATGAGCAGTTCAAATTAATTATAAAATAATTATCAATATTATTTTATGTCAGCATAGTACTGTATAACAACAGTGGCTATAAAAAGCTAATAAAAAGCATTAATTTATAATAAATAATAAAATAAAAAATTATATAATATTTATAATAATTAATAAAATATTAATATAGCATATCATAATTATATCATAGCATAATAACATTACAACAGAATATGTACGCATTGAAAAAGTAGCTAAAAACTACATTTACTTCATGTATTGCCAAGTAAACTTGATAATAAAATTGTGTTATATAGTGATGTACACATCTGAATCAGGTCCATTCACTGTATAATTCTTAAGAATAGTACTGCAGTAGTGTTATGATATTTCTGAAATGTACCAGTGGCACCCACCACATCACCATTCATTTTGCCAGTCTTCTTGGAGCTAAACGTCCTTCTTTTCTCCCTGGCCTAGGCGCCTTTGATGTGTGTTGGGCAAAAGAACAAGGGATGGGATACACACCCCAAACAGGAAATGAGAAATTCAAGGGAATCGGCCGAAGCCTGTGAGAGCGTGTGTGCTGGTTAGGGAGGGAAAGTGAAGAAAAGGGCACAATAACAGGGGAAGGTCAAACATGAGCAATCTGAAAAGGACAGTGAACTAAGCTTGGCAGAGAAAGCAGTGTCATATTATGGTAAAATCTAAAATAATGTGACAACAAGTGGCCTATCTAACCACTGCTTTAGCTTTCCTTTTGACATTAGCTGTTGACTAGCATCCATCACCGCACACAGGCCACATCTGTCCACAGTAGAGTGCCCCACCCAGCCATCTCTTTCTTACCTTCTCTGAGACGGACACGTTGCCATTCTAAACATGGTACCATGTTTGTTTGTCCTGTGTACTGCCAGGCAGGGCTTGTTTGCGCTGGCTCCAGCATCCACCCCACACCAGTCAGCACTAGTAATGTGTTGGCTCACCAGTGGTTAGCACGTAAAAACAGACGCTGACCGGGCCTCAGAAGTTCCCCATGGAGTGTTGAAGCAGAACTCAACCCTGTTGCGTTCATCTGGGCATGTGGTCGCTATTTCTCACGCTACTTAACGGCAAGTCGCCGCGTGCGTATGCGGTGGGTAATTTGGGTGTTTTCTAGTGGTGTGTTTATTTGTTTATGGGCAATGAGCAGTGGCAGAGGCGTATACGGGCTACCTAACCCACAGCAAGAACCCACACGATGACTGAGTCAGGCCTCGCATAGGCTAAGATCATTTAGCGTAGCATACAGACTGTGCAGGAAAGACGTGAGGAAATGACCCGCTGTAGGGATTTTTCAGACATGTTATTATTGAGCAGACTGGCCGCGGCTCATGACATAGATGAGACAAGGAAAGGTTTTTTACTGGGAACTCCCACATTCGTCTCGGTAAAAGAGTCACACAATAACCCTTCTGTGCTCGGTGACGCAAAAACAACTAATGCACACTCAAATAGAAATCTCTCAAAAAAAAAAAGAAGCCATGACTCAAAAAGATTGGCAGACAGGATATTAGTGTGGAGGTGAGTTTCCTGTTCCTGTTTCTCACCCGTATGGAACTTCCCGGCTAGATAAGGCCTTTTTACAGGGAATTAAATCCTAATAACTGAGAAACTGCAGAACTGGTCACTGATTAAAGCCAAAGGATGTCATGTATTAACACTAAGGGCGGACAGTATTTGATTTATTGTCAAACCAGTTCTCCCAGAAGTTAGTTTATTACCCTTCAGTGATATCACTTCCTCCTTGCTGGGTGGCCTAAAAAGAAGGGGCCCAAGGAACAACTGGGAAACTTTGAGCTCACTGTCAACATAGTTGGTCTATCAGGAGTCTGAGGAGGTTGAGACAGTTCATCATCCACTGACTCATCAAATCTGAATCCTCCCAGTGCCTTACATTTCAGATTATTTCGTTTATATTAGCGCAATACAAGCGCTTTGACTGCTTAACATACACGACATATATTTGTGGTGTTAAGATAGTAAAAGCAAACTAATGAGAGACAGATGGGGAAGATCATGTTTTGAGTTTAGCCTGAATTCACCGCTTTCACTAAAATCCTTCCAGACCCCCTTCCAGACCCCCTCTATGGAACCCTCAGCTTTACATAAACTGTGATGAATGTGAAGCATTTGCAACTGAACAGCTCATGATAAAGCCTGACTCCAATAAAGTCCTGACGAGTCCTTGTATTGGTCACGGGAGATGGTCGAGACCTCTGAGGGTCTGCAACGCTGTTTATGGATGTTCCCGAAGCGTTCCACAGCCGTGCGTTGGCTAATTCAGGGTAATACCTTCAGGGCTGCATTGCTGTGCTGAGGCATCAACTGGCTGGCTTGAATTACAGGCTAACATGAAGGTCTGGGTTTACTTAGCTGTCCTTTTCTAGACCTTCGCCTAAGTGTGTGTACAATCAGCAGTGTTTGGCCAAATGTAGTCAGTGAGCCAAGTCATACTTTGTGTGGAATTTTGGGAACTTGCTTTAGTTTTTCAGTGGAACTGCAAGGCTAATGCAGCTAACAAGCAGTGGAAGTTTACTCTCTAATAACTCCCACTGACAAATTTAATTTTTGACATAATTTTGTCTACAGGTAAGAACAAAAGAGCAAATAAAACTGAGGCTTGAAAATGGCAGTTACTACATTTCCCAGCTATGTCTCATGTTTGTCATACAAGGTGAGAATATTTGCAAGTCTAAATTAAACTCTTTTGATGCAAATGTGCCAACTAGATGCTAATTGATTGTTTATAATATTCCATTACTTGCTAGTCAAGTCAAGTCAAGTCATATTTACAGTACACTGGTGTTTGAAAGTTGGTGAAGCCTTCAGAATTTTCTTTATTTCTGCATAAATGTGACATAACACTTCATCAGATGATCACGTAAATCCTAAAAGTAGATAAAGAGAACCACCCCAAACAAATGAGACACAGATATTACACTTGGTAATTTATTTATTGAGGAAAATGATCCAATATTACATGTCCTGTAAGTTGTATGTGAACCTTTATGATTAGCAGGTCATTTAAATGTGAAATTTGCGGCAGGTGTTGAGAGCATCGCATCTGTGAAACATGGTGGTGGTAGTGTCATGGTTTGGGCCTCTTTTGCTGTATTGTATTAACCTTCTGGGGTTGATGAATATAGCTGCATGTCAAATGAGATATTTCTCATTATATCTATTAACAGAATTCTGAAATACAGTTCAAACATTTCCTGAAGCTGTAGAGTCTGCTTGACTGAATCTTAATCTTGAGTTATGAGCTTATGAATTGGTGCTGATGGTGGCATGGTGGCTTGCTGGTTAGCACATTTGTATCTCAACACTGAGGTTTTGAGTTTGTCTCCATCTGGGTGACTTGTTTTACATTTGAAATTTCTGCAAACTAATTCTTTTCTTAAAATTCTGAGATCACTGTGTGTGTATGCAGTGGTGTGAGTGTGTGTTCAATTAGTTAGGCGAGATGCAAAAGAGGCAGCCATAGCTGTACACACCTTCTCACAAAGGCAATTGAGATTAAATAAAACTCACCGTTTCGGCTCTTATCATGTAAAAAAAATGTCAAAAACAATACAAAAAATATTATTATTTTATAATAATTATTTTATTGTTTTATAAAAATTTTATTACTTTATTTTATTATGTTAACTAGCTTGCTCAACCAAGATGAAGAAATTCTATGCTGTGTTCAATTTTGTAGATCTTGCACATCCCCATCGACCTTTTATCCATCAATGTTATAAAAAATTATAGAGGGATCCTCAAATGACCCCAAAAAATTGACAAAAAATGTCATTTATGACCACTATTTAAGTAGTTAAGTGCTTAACAAGATGGATGGAAAATGGGCTGAGATCATAGACTATATATAAGAACTGAACAGTATGCTTCTGTTTACTCCCATTGTGACATTTTGAAGCCAAAAAATGTCCAAAATGAAGGCTGCCATATTGTTTGCACTTGTGCATTAGATGCAAATTGCAACCAGAGAGTGTACAGTAGTGACAGAAGGCGAGGTAGTGCTTCAACTTGAACAATGCCTCCCTCCATTACTGTAACAACACTTTTAAGTGTCTATTAGTACAACTTACTGCTGAACAAGACATGACTCTTCTTCAAAAACATCAAAGTGATTAAGTCTTAGTAAGGTAAAATAAGCTGAGCTTTATTTCTAGCATTAGCTGCTGTTCTGGGTGAGCCATGGGGAGAATGTATGTTCATGACTGTCAAAATTAGCTGTCAATCAACTCAACCAAGCTATCAATCACTTCAAACCTTTAAATATCCCAAAATAACTTCTATAAAACACATTTATCATAAAGAAAATACTGTGAGGTTAATAAACATAGTTATAGTTTGTGGAATAAGCACAACACAATAGACAAAAAATCTGATTGCGGAAACTCATTTCAAAGTTTGCTGTAGCTCCCATTCAATAAAACAGTTGTGGGTGGGGTTTAAATTTGTACTGCAACCAGCCACCAGATTGTGTCAGAGATGTTTTGCTTCACTGTTTCTACTGCAGTCATTGTGCCCAGTTTTCATATACAGTTTATGGTTGAGATACACATCATGTATCTGTTGTCTAATGGACACTCAGGAAATCACTAAGGACTGACCCATTTGTCTCTGAATTATGTGTCTGTTTATGTGTGAATCTGGCCAATAGAAATCACTATGAACAGACCCACATCAGAAACGCTTCATGTGGAATATAAAATTGACTGCAGTGATTAAGACATTTAGACATTTAATATACATTTATCATCTATTTTATTCATAAATCTCAGAGCCTTTTGGAACCCAAGACCAAGACCATTTCAAGCACCAAAATAATTTGTCCATATGAGCAAATGTAGACTTTCACAACAGATATGAAGGATTTCTAAAATCAGACCTTGAATGTTCAGGTTTGTGCCACATTGTCTCTCTCCACAGTAATCTAGGTCAAATGTTGCCTCATTATGGAGAGAGCGGAGTTTGTTCTGAGCATTTTGATATGAAACATGTGGGTATTATGTTATACGAAAGTGTCTGTAAAGGCGAATTTAAGAAGATATGCAAAGCTCAGAATGCTTTCCCCTCTCCTTAAAAAGGAGGATTTTGTTCTTAACAATGGTTATATATGTTAATATGTTAACCCAACTTCCCTGTGTGTGTGTGTGTGTGTGTGTGAGGCTTTGTGTGCAAGTTTTCATAAACACTTAAGTTAGCGCCCTCATCCCCTCCCAGACTGCCAGCTTCAGGAAGTGGCCATCAGGCATGACTCAGCCTCCCCTCCCCAACCAGGGCATCTTTAATTAGAGCCACCACTTGTTTGTTTTTCAGCATTTCACTCTTTCTCTCTCTCTCTCTTTCTTGCTGTCTCTCTCCCTCTATTAAACACATGCACCTCTTGTAGCGATGACTCATAGCTTTTTCCTCCACCCATCTCTCTCTCTCTCTCTCTCTCTCTCTCTGCTTGTAATTGAGTTGCCCCACATTCTGTCCTCTTCAGTAAAGGCTGGAGAGGAAACAGCTGTGCTTGCTGCCCCATTATACCTGTGCAGGTGTGAGAGAGTGTTCAGGTGCTGTAAAAAAGTCAGCAAGGGAAGAATATACTTTTTGTTGTTGCTGCTGTAAACCATTTCAAATACCAGCTGCATTACATTTCAAGATGAATGGACCAAAAGAAATGACCCCTTTTTTTCCCTTAAAGTTTTTTTTCCCCTAAATTTAATTAATTAATAATAATAATAATAATAATAATAATAATAATAATAATAATAATAATAAGTATTATTATTATTATTATTATTATTATTATTATTATTATTATTTATTTATTTATTATTATTTTTAATTATTTGTTTTTGTTTTTTATTTTTTATTTATTTCGTTTTGTGAGTGTGGATGTGTGTGTTGGTGTGTGGGGATTTTAAGGTTCAAATAAGAAGAAAGGGAAGGAATTGTTTTTGTTGTCTGTATCTATTTGTATGCTGTATGAACTCCTCAAAAAATAAATATTTAAATAGAAATGACCCAAAAGTGCTCATAAAATTAATATTAAACAATGCATTTCCATCTAAATTAAATGCAAAGTTTAGCTTTCAACATTTCTGATGGTCCAGTCATCATGTTCACATAAGGTAAATGCCAGCTGGCAGATTCAAATGGTGTAATATCAATTTAAAAATAAATTACAATACCCACAATCATAGGAAACACAAACCAAAAAAATCTATTGCAGTATGTAAACATTGTTAATGTTCCAAAATGCACCAAATGCCAATGCCTTGGTCCAGTGATATATATTTATATATAGTCCCTGGAGGGCCAATAGAATAGGACTCAACATGAACCTCCTGGCACCACATCTAATGCAAGGCATGGACTAGAGGGGTATAAAGCCCCTCCAGCACTGAATGGAACTATGTTCTCTGGTCAATCCAATAGTTGTGGGATGAGTTTTCGGATTTGGAGGATGAGATGGGGTGGAGATCATCCAGCAGCCAACACTGCTCCGTAATGCTCCATAGAAATGCTGAATGCAGTATTTTTACATGTTTGCTTTCCCTTGTAAAGTTATGAGTTGGAGAAGTCAAAATACTGGATGTATGTCTATGTAGGAAAATTCTTCCATCTTGCCACGTTACCCCACAACCCAGACATATATGAGATTGTTGTCACATGTACTACACAACCAGTACTTGCCAGAATTCATGCAACTCCTTTAATGTTGCTGTTGGCAAAATATGGGTGTCCATATTTATGCAACCACATTATTTTAGTTTTTTTGGTTTTTATTTTATTCGTGTTTTTCAATAGGTCACAGTAAAATAGAAAAAAGTCAGGCATTTTAACAGGGGTGCCCAAACTTCTGCATGCCACTGTCAATATGTACATTTAATAAAAGTTTGTATAACCCTGTGACTCTCCTACCACTGCTGCTGCATCCCTGGCCCCGCCTCTGTCTGGTCATGTGTTCTGTGTGTGTTTATGTCTCCATGTCTCTCTTATGTCTCTTACATGTCTCCACCCCCAGCCATGTCATGTCACGTCTTGCTCAAGTCTCATCTCTGTTCGCAGCCCTGCTTTCCCATCATCTTTGATTATATTTGCTTTACAAATCCTTCCCAGTGTTTCAGTCGTCGTCTGTCATTGTATTGTCTTCATGTTAGGTTTAATCTACTATATTAAGTAGTGTCAACCTTGTTTGTCTCCACGTCTTGCCTGTCACCCTAGTTATGCTTAGCTCTGTCTTGCCACAGCCAAAGTCTGTTATGTTTTGTTATTTGGACAATAAAGCCACATTTTCTGGAATCCCGCTGACTTCCGTCTCCTCCTACCCCTCCATGAGTTTATATACATTTGAAAAAAAAAGAAAAGAAACGTGGAGCTTTGCAAAGACCGGACCATTCTGTTGGACCTCTCATTGTAGGTTGCACATTTTTCTTTGGTTTTCATTTCATGTAACATGTTGATGTTTTTGTCTTGAAAATGTATGAAAACAAACACAGCCAAGTCTGTCTGGTCAGATGAAAGGACAGCATGTCAGAGACAGACTGGGAAAAAGAAGGAATGTGCAGGTCCTTTGGGAACTCAGAAAAAAAAAATGAAGGAAAGAGACCAGGAAAGGAGGGGACAGAGAGGGAGAGACAGAAAAATAGAGTGAAATGACATCCTAAAAAGCAACACATTGAGTTTACTTGACTGATTTGTTTAAGCCATTTCCAAACGAGTACTTCAACACAGTTTCTTTGTGGCACCAGTTGTACTGATGCATCATTTTTGTCAGTGTGGGTGGAAAAGGGGACCAGACTGACCTCACATTTTTCACGCTGTAATGGAACCTACCAGTCCTGTCACTGTAGCCATCAACTCCACTGCAAGGCCAGTGACTGGTAGACCATAGAACGGTGGATACTGAGAGGCTAATAGAAACCAGAAGACACACTTCGTCCACTCAAGTTCCCTCGCTAGCCCCCTGTGCTCTCCCGTGAGAGGGTCCAGTTACTGTTCCACACTGAAATATAGGCCTGTGCTCATATATATGCTGCACCTTTCCAATCACCCGTCTCCTCGTCCACTTAATTGTGAATATATGAGGCAAAACCTGATCCCAGATCAGCTTTGCTCTGAGAAGAATGACCCCAGGAGTGTGTTACACATATGTGAGATCACACACATGGGTCGTGCCTTGGTCAGATTTGGATTCCAGGATACTTTGCAATCAACCTGGTTAAAGAAAAACATCCATAAAAGTAACTGGACTACACCGTAGGGGTGGTACATGCTTTTAGTGGTCTCATTACTAAGAAATAATTAAATTTTTGCAGTGAAATGAATCAGCCACCACAGGCCTGGTTGTCTCTGACATCTGAAAGATATGACCCAGCTACTGTAATCTTACACTGAGTTCAAAGTAAGTTCATTGTTTGGGCAGCTCCAGATTCATTATTAACTATTTTACAAGAATGTAGGTTTTTATATACAGTGTATATATATATATAGTATTATTTTATATATTCATTCATTCATTCATTCATTATCCCACCCGCTTAATCCTTATCAGCGTCGCGGTTAGTCCCCCACCCCCTCACTGGGCGCAGGGCAGGGCATTACACTATTCAACCAAGCCCAGGACAGGGCGCCAATCCATCACTGGGTG
>BRDA01037152.1:476-19271 GCA_036984385.1 Crenuchus spilurus | reverse complement strand
TGATACAGCCACCGCCTCTATTTGAACTACCGTTGTAACACCATCACTGGGAAGCCAATGCGCTTGGAGGAAAGTGCAGGATTCCCAGCTCCGAACTGACCAATCAGTAGATGCCTGAGCCAGCCAATGCGTGACAGGGAGAGTTAGAACACCATCTACCTGCCCAGAGAGAGTATTGCCAATTTTTGCTCACTTGGGCCCCAGCTGTTGTTGGCAAACAGCTTGATAGGGATTCAAACTCTGGGATTCAAACTCTATGATCCTCTGATCATAGTGTCAGCATCTTAGCATGCTGAGCCACTCAGGGCCCCCATAAATCTATATTTTGATAAAATCTTCTGCTCTAAACAGACTTACCAAAAACCTGTTTTCAGATGTGCTGATATATTGTGAAAAACCCACTCTAAACATTTCTAGCCAAGACTTTTGAGCTCAGAACTGAATAAACAGAGGTGTTACCTACACACCAGTCATTAAAGTTTTTAGACATTGTATGTACATTATATTCATAAGAGAGGTGTGAACACTCAGGTGAGAAATCTATGTTCAGGTTCACATTCCACACATTCCATAGCCAGTAATCTCAAAAATGGCATGTCTGGATTTACTGTGTCAATGTCATATGAATGACAGATCGCATAATTTGACAGGAAAAATGTGCAGCTGTCTGACTCGCTTTGGAAAAAGTGTCTCTGCTTATTTAAAGGTAGAGTATGTAATATTTCAGGTTATCTTTTAGCAGAATTTAAGATACTCACTAATAAAAATGATTAAAAACACAATTAATCATAAACTAAGAAGTCTTTTGATTTTTTTTACCTTAGAATAAGCTGTTTATATCTACATTGGTCGCGGCTCAAACACCGACTGATCGCCATGTTTTTACAGTAGTTGGAAAAGGACAAACAAGAGGCTAGCGAGAAAACCATTTGTGTTGTAATGACGAATTGGCCACTCAAATTTGATTGGCGCTTTAGCTTTGTTTTACTGTTGGCTGACATAAAACAGGAGAAGAAGAAGAAATACACATATACCTCAATAAAAAGAAATACATGGAGGAGAAGCAAGAAGAAAGGTTTTTTGGTTTATTTGTTAAGATGGCAGAACTTTCTTATGCTCATCAAGAAGAGAAAACACAATTAAATCGTCAAAGAAAAGAAAACATGATGAGACCAAAAGACACTGGGACAGACAGTGACAAAAAACTCGGGTAAACATCAGTGTTGCCTTTCCTAGATGCACCATCTCTCTCATACAGCCTCGAATGGTGCTCAACCGCTAGGAGACCATCAATAGTCAAGGTAAGCAAATATGCATGGGAACACGATGCGTAGAGTTCCACATAACTTTATTAGAAGCTTACATATCGGCTGAAGTGCCTTCTTCTTCAGAGAATGGCAAGCTTACCTTGACTAGAGAAAAATGTGTATCCTGTCTGCATTATCCTTCTACAGTGAAGCAGTTTGTTGTGTTTACTTTGTAACATTATCTTGTGTTTGTACAGAAAACTAAACTTAGGGCTGGTAAGCTAACATTTACAATAGCACTACTGAAGTGCATTGTAGCTATGATAATTTTACATATTACATTTCCAAAATTTCTAATTAAAATTAATCTTACCCCTTGACATATCACTAGCTCTAAAGCTGCTATTAGACATCGCATGCGGGAGTATCAAAGATTTATGACACGTTACGGCCACCGTAGAGACTTCTTCGTGTTTGAAAGGGGGTAGGGCTGAGGAAAGACTTTTCAGTAGGTTGTAATATGTAAAATAAATCACTAGATGTCGCTGGAAACTACATACTGTGCCTTTAAGCTCCTCTCACAAGAATTTATAAGAATATATACTTCAATTCAAGCTCTATATATTTGAAAAGTAGACCCTTTAAGGTTTTCAGGGTAATCTTGCTGAGTTATATAAGTGTCTCTGCAGAATTTCGGTTTTGCACCTACTGGCAGGAATGCCGACTCCAGAGGATTAACACAGACTAACACACCACCACCATGTCACTGTCACTGAGAATGATCCACTCAAATAATACCTGCTCTGTGGTGGTCCTGTGGGGATCCTGACCTATATACACCTTTATGATCATGGTAGATAAAAAGAACAATGAGTGTAGATACAAGATATGTGTACCTAATGAAATGACCAGTTTGTGTATATTGGCTGATTCATGTGTAATCAAAACAGCATCTCTGACCTGAAAAAGTCACTGCAGGCAGCGAGGACGCAGCGATGGCACTGGAGAGTCTCACCCTGGACGTGGATGCTGAAGTCGAACAACACACCTCTGTCACGGAAGCTGCGGAGCACGCTCAGTATCTGCTGCCCGTGAGCTTCAGACACCAGCAACACAGATCGCCTCTCTGCATCACCATTACACACAGATGTCCCGCTGGGGGGTGCATGTTCTTCACTCTGTCTGTCCATCACTGTGGATATCTGCTGCAGACACGTCTAATATGTGTGCAATAAGTGGGAGAGAGAGAAAAACATTTACTGCATTTAATTTACATTTTAAACCATTTAAATAAAGGGTACCCAACTAATATTGCCTGGTCCACTTTGCTGGGCTGTACACTATATGGACAAAAGTATTGGGACACTTGCTTGTTCATTTTTTCTCTATTCATCAAGAATTTTTTATGTGACTTTCTCTGCTGTCCAGGGAAGCATTTCTACTAGAGGTTGCACCATTGCTGTGAGGATTTGATTGTAATCAGCGACAAGAGCACTGGTGAGGTCAGGATGCTGGACGATCACCACCTCCACCTCATCACAAACTCATCCCCAAATGTACTGGATGAAGCAGAGAACACAGTACCACTGCTTCACAGCCCAGTGCTGGGGGTCTTTACACCCCTCTAGCCAACACCAGGCATTAAACATGGTGCCAATTGGTTAATGTTTAGTCATATTCTATTGACAGTACTACTCTACAGGGACTAGACAAGCTGTGTGTGTGCATTTGTAGATCTGTGTCAACTTAAAACTGAATGCATTCATTAGAAAGGGTGTCCACAAACTATTAAACACATATTGTAGATCACACAAGCTATCAACACCTTAGCAAGCACCTGGGATACCTTAACACCTACTTAACACTAATTCACACCTGTGAATTAAAGAAGCTGAAATCTGTCCGGATATTTTTGGATTAGGTCTTCTTTTTTTCCGAATGTCCATTCTCAGCCTCACTGACTATATAAATGAAATGACTGCTCAGCTTACCTGAGGGGTTTTAAGAGGTTTTCACAGCCCAGTGATAATGCAGCGCGGCAGCTATACCACGATCAGAACAGGAGAGTTCAGCCAAGAACGTCAAGAGCATGACACAACAGTAAATAGATCAGAAACCTTCGTCCAGCGTCCATAGGTCATCATCTTCTACACTTCTACCACTTTTACATGTGGCTCATTCTGATGAGTCTGCGGGAGTGTTTGTACAGCAGGACAGACGTGAACAAAGACAACAAATACCCCGGATGAGACAGCACTCCTGTGTGTGACTGTACATGTGAGTACAGGAGTAGATTAATTTGTAGAAGAGCAGTAGAGTTTCAGCACCACGGACAACGGACAGCGGGGATGTGGCCAGGCAGCAGATACAGGAAGTGACGTAATTTAGTTATCTTCGCAAATACCATCGCTTCATAATAAGGTGCTATTATTATTATTATTATTATTATTATTATTATTATTATTATTATTATTATTATTATTACGAAGCGGATGTTTTACATGACGTTTCTGTCACGTCGTATTCTGTGAGTGCATGTACACACTCATTTATTCGATTTATTTATTCAATGTATGTGACTACTGAGGCTTTGCTTATCTGTATTACGTGTGTGACTGATGCCTCTATTGTTCTTTGTTTTGCATGTTGTATAAATTAAAAATACCCTCCCTATAGGTTATTAACAGGGCTGTAGACCCTCAGTGGAATTACTGAACGTAAGCAGAGGTAATAAGTAACAAAGTACAAATACTTCAGTACTCTACTTAAGTTGTTAGTTTTTTATGTATCTGTGCTTTATTTAAGCATTTCTGTAACTTAATACTTTTACTTACTTTATTTACATACTCACGTATTTTAATCAGGCAACAGGGACATGTGGGGCGGAGAGAGAGGGGTTAGCTATGGAAGGCCGTTTTGACATTTAATCCGATTCACCACACTTACATTAGAGATATCTGAAATAGATTTATGACTAGACGTATTAGTAAATTAAGATATCTCTAATTATATTTTGACTAGACAAAATACCTATTTGAGATATCTCTAATTACATTCTGACTAGTCGAAATGACGTCAGATTTACCATTGATTTGTATGGCGCCTTCAATTCAAGATATCTTCAATGAATTACTGACTATCAGAGACTCACATTTCAGATGTATACAAATAAATTATGACTAGTCATAAAGTTAATTCAATATGTCTTGTTTTTTTTTTTATTTTGATTAGTCATAATTCTAAATGACACCATATTTCAAGATATCTTAAATGCATTTTTAGACAGGCGATAAATAGTTTTGACTAGTGAAAATTTAATTGCAGATATCTTGAAAGCAAAAAATGACTAGGCAAAGCTACATTTAAGATATCTAGAATTGTAATCATCGACAATCGTTTAATTCAGATATCTAAAAATGTCATAATTATGTTTGAGATATCTTAAATGTAATTATGGATAGTCAGACAAACTGATTAAATGTTAAAACGGCCTGCCATAGGCAGCTTGCCTGCAGTGTCAGTTACGTTTTATAAATAAAAAAACTTATTGAGTGTACTACAAGCTATTGTAATGCACCTATATCACAAAGATTTATTGTGCGTGTATAGCAAGGGTGTCAGACTCCGGTCCTGGAGGGCCGGATTCTTGCAGAGTTTGGTGCTCTTCCTGATCAAACACCTGATTCAGCTCAGCAGGTAATGAGCAGGTTTAATTATAGTGCCAGAGCAGAGAAATCAACAAACTCTGCAGGAATCCGGCCCTCCAGGACCGGAGTCCGACACCCCTGGTCTATAACAACATCCAGTTTACACACATTGAAAATGACCGCCGGCGCCCAGCCTAGTACAATGCAATGCAATGGCAGTCGGCTCTCTCTATGTTCTCTCTGGGGTTTAGTGACCCTGTGATTGGCTACTTTCACGTTTTCACGGCAAATTAGACAACTTTACAGTAAGGGGTAAGATTTCTGATTCGGTTTTCTGGTTTATGGGTTACTTTAAAAATAAGACCATGGTTGACCAAGAAGCTTGTATAGCTACACAGTATGAATTAATAAACAGTGTTGGAGATGTCTTACACAGACTTCTGTTTTACAACTTGGAACTAGGAGAGTCTCAAACCTGTTAATATTACAATAATTCTTTAATTTGATGGTTCACTGAGGCAAAAAAATCTTCTAATGAGGCACAGCATGTCTTATTTAATCTCCCCAGCACCTGCTTCATAAAGATCTTTAAGAAATATCCTCTTTTAGGACTAAAAACAGGCTGCTTTCCAGGGTTGAGAGGTCCCAAAAATTATATAGCCCAAAGTCTGACAGAAACTGCACTAAAGTCTTATTGAACTCTAACCTCTACTAAGTCTTTTATTTAATTGCAGACTGTATAAACTAAAGATATTTAATGTTTTGTCTGGACCTATAACAAATTCCAAATGAAGTTGGGACAGTGGAGTATTTATCACTTTGTAATGTTGCCATTCCTTCCCACTTTTTGTAACATTTTGGCACAGATGACACAAAGTACTGCAGCAGTACTGGGTTGTCATCACTTTATTTCTAAATTCTTTATTGGGGACAGGTCAGGATTCCAGGTTGGCCAGCGTCCAGTGCTCATATCCTCTTCTTCCACAGTCAGGCCTTTGAATGTGTGCAACATTTGGTTTTGCATTGTCTTGTTGAAAAATGCAGGACGTCCCTTGAAAAGATGTTCTTTTGAAGGCAGCGTATGTTGCTCTGAAATCTCAGTGTAGTTTCAGAATGAAAATAACCTTTGCTGAGTGAACTGACAACCACCCAGATCATGACAGACCCTTGCTTTCGAAAACCTTCTGGCTAATGAAACCAAAACCTGACATTTTATTTGTATGGGTATTCAGCTGAATTACAGACTTTTTGGCTAATTGCCATATTGCTCCATCCAGTGAATTTATCTACCTCAAATCCTCCCATGAGAGAATTATCCGTGTTCAGAGGAAAATACAAAACATGGACATCCAGATTTGAGAATTTAATCAGTGAAAAGATGTGTACAATGTTTTGTTACATACATCCTGATAAACTAATCCAGTCAGAATAGGGTTACATTTGAAGTAAGACAGAAATTAGCAACATCTTAGCAAAAAAACCCAGAGACTATAACAACTGAATAGGAATAGAAGTAACAGCCTAATAACTATTTGGGGGTAGCCAGCTGGGGGACTCTGTCAGGAAATGCACGATCATAGTTTAATAGTGAGCTCAGATTTATTGCTTTAAATCACAGAAATACAAATAAGTCTTTTTACTTAAATAAGTCACATTGTAGAGACGAAGGGACTGACTGGCTGATTTCAAATATACTATCATTTGAAAATTTAGCTGATCCTATGAGCTGGTCAGATCACATGATCCATATTTTGCAAGTTGCTGCAGTATTGAACTGCAAGACCCAAGACACTGTAGTTCCTCATTCAACCCCTAGAGGGCAAGAGTTCACTCACTGATGCAGACACCCATTACAGCCAGTAATCCTCTTGAAATCCACCCAAAGTGCTGACAGAATGTAGTCAGTCTGATATTTTTCTGTATCTGACTCAAAATCACATGGTTGAAAAGTGTGTAGAACTAATGTACCTAGTGGGGGAAGCAGAGTAAATACTTTCAACACCACCAAGAGGATAATCACTCAGCCCAGTTCAGTAAGCAACAGAACACAGCAGAGTTAGTTAACACCACTAACCGCACTTGAGCTCCCCAGTGCAGTATTACATGGGCTCTCGCAGCTGGTGCCTGGAGTTTGACAATTTAAACATTGCTGATTCCCAAAAGCAAAGTGCATTTCATCTTGAGAGACAAGGCACAGAATAGTACAAAAGCCCTGCACAATGATACATTACAAAGTTTGCCTGGAAAGGTTAATGTGGCATCCAGCCCTGTCTATAATGTGTATCAGCCCCAAAAACATTGATTGGTTGATCTGTATCACACAGCACAAATTTTCACATCCATCTTGGTGCACTTGTGGTTCCTTACGCTCCGCATCTGTTTAAAGCTCTGCCCACATTCAAAGCAACAATACGGCTTCTCTCCAGTGTGAACACGCTGGTGCATGTTCAAATTACTTTGCCGATTAAAGCTTTTTCCGCATACCGAACACCGATAGGGCCTCTCTCCTGTGTGAACAAGCTGGTGGGTATTGAGGTGACTAATTCGATCAAAGCTCCTTCCACAGTCTGAGCAGATGTATGACGTTTTGTTTCTAGCATGAACAGGCAGGTGTACCTGGAGCTGACTCTCGTAGTTAAAGCTCTTCCCACACTCTGGGCAGTGATATGCCGTCTCTCCTGTGTGAATGCGCTGGTGGTCCTGGAGGCTACTCTGTCGACTGTAACTCTTGCCGCACTCTAAGCAATGAAACATTTTCTCTCCTTTGTGGATGCGTTGATGCGTCAGAAGGTTACTCCGCTGATTAAAACTCTTGCCGCAATCTGAACACTGGTACGGCTTCTCTCCTGTATGAATGGTCAGATGCCTTTGGAAACTACCGTGTCGGGTAAAACTCTTCCCACACTCTGTGCAGAAATATGGTTTCTCTCCATTGTGGATGCGTTGGTGTGTTTGGAGGTTACACTTTTGATTAAAACTCTTCCCGCACTCCGAGCACTGATACGGCTTCTCACCTGTGTGAGTGCGCTGGTGTACTTGGAAACTACCGTACTGGTTAAAACCCTTCCCGCAGACTGAACAGATGTATGGTTTCTCTCCTGTATGGATACGCTGGTGCGTCAAGAGGTTACTCCGCTGGTTAAAATTCTTCCCACAGTTTAAGCATTGGTACAGCTTCTCTCCCGTGTGAATGCGCTCGTGTATTTGGAGGCTGCTTCGCTGACTGAAACTCTTCCCGCAGTGTGAGCAGTCATGGATGCCCTCCTTGTTTCCATCATTCTGCATTTCTTCAAGAGATGTGTCAGAGGATGTTTGCTGAAGACTTGGGCTTGTATCAGATGCCATATTTTCATGTTATCTATTGTACTATCAGCAGTCTGGCATCATCCACAAACCACTTCTGCAGGAGTCTCTTTAAAGAAAAAGACAAATAATGTTAATTGTAAAATTGTACTGGTGCATAACAGAAAATTATAATATTGTGAAAGTTTATTGTTGTTAATTATTTAATTCTGCAAGGAAAGTAAAAAAAAGCCCAGAAATGGCTTGTAAAAAGATTAAATAAAAAACAAGAGGAAAACAAAAAAGACAAAAGAAAGTGTTATTTAATTAGCTTGATTAGTTACTAATATTTTAAAGATTAAAATTAATTATTTGTTAGTAATATTACTAATTAGCAAATACATATATTATTGGTAACTAGTGCAACAATAGAATGGATTTGTACTGTATTTTGTCTATTTTTGCAAAATGTTACTATACTACTTGTAGATGCAAAATGCATATCTATCTATCTATCTACACACACCATATAAGCAAAAGTATTGGAACCCTTGCTGTCTCTGTTTAGGGAAGGCTTTCTGTTAGATGATCATTGCTGTGAGGATTTGATTGCATTCAGCCACAAGAGCATAAAGGAGGTCATGATGTTAGATGATCACAATATACAATCAATATAAGACAGATAATCAGACAAATCTCCACTTCTACACTTTTTCTTTAATATCTGCAAAACATTAACTAAACTAGCTCCATCACTAATATCTTTTTGGGTGTGAAAATCAGTTTGAAGTGACAGAACCGCCCGGTCCAACGACAAAGTACATGCTAATTTCAGAGCAAACATTTCTCAACAAAGTTTGAGCAATTTTCTAAACGTTTAGTTTAAATGTTTTACATTCTGCTGTTTAAATGAACATCTGTGTATTCTCGAAGAGCTTCTAAAACAAAATGAAAAGGTGTAAAAGCTCTTAACCTTCAGCAGCAGCTCCTGTTTGTGTTTATCAGAGTGGACTCTTCTTCTACACAGCACTGATCAGCTGATGCAGCTCAGCAGCGCCTCATGTGGACGACAGAGAGATCATATATATATATATATATATATATATGTATTTTTTCTTTCTTTCTTTCTTTTATTATTATTTGCATATCTTACAAACATTTCAGGAAAGAGAAAGGAAAGGGACATTGGTAAATTATATAATAAAAATAATATAAAAATAACTAAATAAATAAAAAAGTTACAGAGTCAGTTTATATGCATTACAGATATCTTTCGTTTTTATAGCTTTCTTGTTGTTTGAATCTGAGATTGTATTAAGATACAGTTTTAAATCCGTTACAAAGAGGTCAAACAGTGGTTTTCTACACATTGTTTTACTTTTATGAATATGAAACTTTGCCAGTAAGAGAATTAGATTGATCATATATGTGGCAGAGGAATCTTTCATTTTAAAATCTGTGATACCAAACAAAACATTTTCAAAATAAAATGAAAAATCAGGTTTGATATTGGAGATCAGAGCAGCAATGTTTTTCCAAAAGTTTTGTGAGTAAGAACACTTCCAAAAAACATGAACTGATGTTTCAGGGTAAAGTTTACAGAAAGATCAGCTATACAGAAAGTATCTATATCAGCTTTGTATTTCTGAAGAAAGTGTTTGGTTGGATAAAATTTATGAATTAATTTAAAAGAAAATTCTTTGATTTTATTAGTAAGAAAGAATTTGTGTGGGAGAGACCAAATTTTTACCCAGTTAAGGTTTTGAACAAATGTTACAATAGGATATTGAAGATGGGGATGAAACTACATTTGTTTGAAATAAAGATTGGATTTTAGAATTGGTGCTTTTCAGTTGTGTTGAAAAACAGAGTTTACCAACAGTGGAATCTTTCAGGTCAGGAGGACTCATGGATTGAAAAGAAGACAAATCAAAGTTTTTAAATAGCACGAGTAGACCAGATGGGATGGCGTTAAATACAGTTGTATATTCTCTCTGAGTGATAGGTAACTTGTACTGAGAAAGGAATTCTGTCTAAGTGTATAGAAGATTTTTGTTATTAAATAGTTGATGAACTTGAGTAATGCCATAATTAAACCAAGTCTGAAAAAAACAATGTCTTGTTTTTGTGTAGAATATTAGAGTATTAGAGTAACAGCAACCAGCTGTTAAAAACTTTTTTTGACTTTTCAAGAATAGGAGTAAAATTGGCAATACTTCTGTTTTTACTGTTCTTAATAATATTAATACCTAGGTATGTTACAGAATCTTTAATAGGAATGCCACAAATAGAGGAGTATATGCATTCTTTCACTGAAAATATCTCACATTTATGAATGTTTAGGGACAGGCCAGAGTGAAACTTTCAACAGTACTGATAGCTACAGCTACCTGTGACTTGTCTTTTAGAAACAAAGCCGTATCATCAGCCAACTGGCTTATAGAGATAACTCAACCTGCAATACATATTCCTTGAATGAGGCTGTTTCTTACATGAACATTTAAGAGCTCTGCTGCCAGTAAAAAAAGATATATGGATAGTGGGCATCCCTGTCGAACCCCTCATTGAAGAGTAAATCTATGAGACATACCAAAAGGGAGCTTAATTGAGCCTTCTGCATACAGGGTTTGTACACATCTGTAAAAAAGATCATATATATGTATGTGATATAGGGTGTGTCCGAATTCAGGGTCTGCATCCTTCGAAGACCGGAAGTGAGCGGCTGTGAATTTGGACGGTCTAGCCTTCTTCTTTTCTTTTCTTTATTTTTATTTTTATGTTTTATTTTATTTTAAATGATCATTAAACATGACAGAATATAGAACACAAATTATAAAGAACAACTATGCCGGGGGGGAGTGGCATAAAATCAGTCATATACATGAATGATATACATTATACAAAAATATTTAAAGATACACAACTTTCATATGTAATAATCCCTTTTTTGTTTTCACTTTTTTGGATTGTAGTTAGGTAATATTCAATTTGTTTTGTTAAGACAGGAAATAATGGCGATGAAGAAGAGAATTTACTTTTGTGAATTATACATTTGCCAAATATAATAATTAAATTAATTGCCAAATACTTGTTAGAATCTGAAAATTTTTCATGGGTGCCAAAAATAACAATATTTTAGAGAGAGAGTTGGTTCAATTTTGTCTTTTATGAATTTTAAGCAGTCTTTCCAAAAGGTTTTGACAATAGTACAGTTCCAAAAAAGATGACTTATAGTTTCGGGGTATTCTTTACAGAAGGTACATTTCGGGTCAATTGTTTTTATATACTTCTGCATAAATTGGTTTGTAGGGTAAATTCTGTGTATTATCTTAAAGGAAACATCTTTCATCTTATTATTTATCAGAAGTTTGTTGTTCAAAGTCCAACCTTTTTTCCATACAGTGTCAGATACAAGGTTTCTCCAATAAAAAAGAGAAGAGGGCACAGAGACATGTTCTTGTTGAAATAGGGCTCGCACAGCTCGGTTGTTTTTTCGAGTTAAAGCAAAGCAGGTCTTTCCAGCTGCTGTATCTTCCAGAGTCAGTGAATGTCTGCTTTCAATATCCAGAGGTGTCTTAAAGAGTTCATAGATTCCTTCAGTAACAGTGTCAAAAACAATGGCGTATTCACGAGGTGTTACAGCAAGATTATATTTGAAGTTGAATTCACTTAGGAGTTGTCCATTCTTATCAAAAAGTTGACCTACAAGTAGAATCTTTTTTTCAAACCAATGAGGATAAAATAGTGATTTGTTTTTATAGAGCATGTACTTGTTATTCCAAATATAAAAATTATGGGGTGAAAATGTATTTGTATGTAAGTGCCCATGCTACAATTGTCTGTCTATGAAATGCTGAAAATTTAGATGGAATTTTGTCAACATTATAGTTGCAGAGTAATAAAAAATTGAGACCACCAAAATTTGAGAATATATGATGAGGAATTATATTCCAAATAGAAGTAGGGTTTTTTCGATAAGATTTAATCCATTTTATTTTAAATGTATTATTTAGGGTTGTAAAATCAAGAAAATTCAAACCTCCCTTTTCATATGAGTTAATCAGTACTGATTTTCGCAAATAGTGTATGCGATTTTTCCAGATAAAATTGTACAAGATTTGGTCTATTGATTTAAGTGTCTGACTGTCTACATACAATGATAGGGCAGAGTAAGTGAGTCAAGAGATTCCTTCCGCCTTTGATAATAGTATTCTTCCTTTTAAACTTGGGTCTCTTTGGAGCCATAAATTGAATCGTTTTTTAGTTTTATCTAACAATGAATTAAAATTTGATGTGCTTCTTTCCAATTCATTTTTAGAAATGATAATGCCTAAGTATGTTACATTTTCTTTGACTGGAATTTCACAAATAGATTTCAAAGTACAATTTTTGACTGGTAGGAGTTCACACTTTTTAATGTTGAGATACAGTCCGGACACCATTGAGAAGGCTTGTATTAAGTTTAGAGCACTAGAAATTTGATTACCATCTCTCAAAAAAAGTGTAGTGTCATCTGCAAGCTGACTAATCAGAATTTCTCTTCCATACACAGACATTTCTTTTAATTGATTCATAACTATGTAATCTGCAAGAATTTGGGTGGCCAAGAGGAATAAATATGGCGAGATTGGACAGCCTTGTCTTATTCCTCTATAAATATTAAAACGAGACGATGTTCCATTTTTTAGTTTAACTGAGCAGTTATTATTATTTTTAAGTAAGCTAACAGCATTACAGAAAAAGGATCCGAAACCAAATTTATGAAGACAACTAAAAATAAAGTTATGATTAATTGAATCGAACGCCTTGTAAAAATCTAAGAAGAGTTTGAAACTCTCATTAGGTATTAAATGTGAATAATCTAAAATATCAAGAACAAGACGTATATTGTTTGAAATGTGCCTATTTTGCATAAAGCCAGATTGTGTTTCTCCAATAATAGAATTTAGAACAGATCTCAATCGTTGAGCAAAAACAGAAGCAAAGATTTTGTAATCATTATTTAATAAGCAAATTGGATGCCAATTATCTGTATTAAGAATGTCTTTTTTAGGTTTTGGTAATAAGGTGATTACTCCTTGGTTTAATGTTGGGGGAAGCATGCCTTTTTCGAGGCTTTCACACAGTACCTTAGTTAAAAAGGGAGCAATTTCATCTGCAAATTTCTTATAGAATTCCCCTGTTAAACCGTCAGCGCCCGGGGACTTATTATTGTAGTTAATTTGGGCTTCCATCACTGCTCTGGAAAACAGTGTGAGCAGCCACCTGAGTAAGGGATATCCTTTATCACCTAAAAGATGACATCCGGGTGGCACAAGTCCTGTTTCAAAGAGTTTGTTCGGGCCGCTTTCAGTGAAAATCCGAGCGTCATGGGTTGACCCAGGCTATTTGGGTACAACATCTAAAATGTTGTATTCTGCATCAAACACAACTTGAGTGTTGATGCTGTGGTACCTCTTTCTGTTCACATAAACATAATCTGCATAAACTGGGTTTGCTTCTGTTGGATGACACGGGGTGTTGTTGGAAAGTCAATAAAACGGGTGACAATGTGTCGCGCTATAAGTGCCATAATTGTTTGCATGACAACTCGGCTAATTGTTGGTTGGGATGTTCCCAAATAATCAACACTACACTGCTGCATTTTCCTGTAGCAAGAAAACGAAGTATCAGCACTACTTTTAATTCAGCTGGGATGCCGTTGCTGCGTGTAGTTGATGGTGAGATGACATCTCTCACTAAGTCAGTGACAAAGATGATTCCTGCTCTGTCCAGTCTATATAGTTTAATTAACTGAAAGTCATCAAACATTTCAAAGACATTCTTCTGCTCTTGGAAGGTTTGCACGTGTCTCTGTCTTCTCAGTGCCATCTCTGCCCCCCAGTGGTGACTCTTAACAACTTAATAAACCTCTGGAGCAGTCTTAACTTTTCGGGAGAGTAAGAGTGATTCTTAGACTTCAGAGTTTTGATAACTGGCACTTACACTTAACTCGGTGATTAGGAGCAAATCTAATAATTTCTCAGCACTTAAGTCCAAAATTCCACACTGAGAAGTTTGATACATACTGGCCCTGGACTGCAGACAGGCTTGTCCAGTACCTGTTCCCACTTCTACCAAATTCTACCATTCTGACAAATGGATGGAAAGTTTTGGTTGGCACTGGTTTTCACTCCAGTAGTTACACTGATGTGTTTAAAAACAACAGTAGCTCTGCTATGTCTGATTTACCTGTACCAACACCACCACCACATCACTGTCACTGCAGTGCTGAGAATGATCCACCACCTAAATAATAGCTGCTCTCTGGGGCTCCTGACCATTGAAGACCAGTGTGAACAATGTATACAGAGAAACAGATGGACTACAGACTTTAACTGTAGAACTACAAAGTGCACCTATATGTTCAGTGAAGCTAATACAATTCACGGAGGTGGCCATAGTATTCTGATATAATGATGTGTATTAACAAATTAAATGTTGACCAGACAAACATTAAATATTTTGGGTTCATACTGTCTGCAATTAAATGAAAATCAAAGTAAATGTAAGAAAATTATTTAAAGCAAGTTAACCGAAAATTATTTATTGGGAGTTTCCATTTCAGACAGTTTTCCTGCCAGAAAGTGCACCTCGTCCTACATCTGCTTACATTATTATTACAACCATGATACTTTTGAAACTGAAAAGTGAAAGTGACGCATTGACCAATGTGCTTGCACATATATTTATTTGGCTTCCACATTTAACCCGTCTCTGCAGTGAAACACATGCTGGGGTGAGCACACTTGCCCAAAGTGGTTGGCAGCCCTTTCCAGTCGTGCCCAGGGAGCAGTTGGGGATTAGATACCTTGCTCGAGGGCAATTATTTTGTGTCCTCTGGATTCAGGGAATTGACTCTGCAACTTTCTGTTCACAAGGTTTGTTCCTTAACCCTTTATTGAGATAAAACACAGAAACGCTTCATGTGTTTGTAAACAAAGACCATCAAGACACTTCCAGGTGGATAATAGATAACAAACTAAAATGGTGTCGAAGAAACACCCTTGGAATTCATTTTGAAATTTGACAATGCTTAGTACAAAATGCCCAAAAATGTATTTGTAAGCACACCGGGGAGTGTTATCCACCTGGAAGGAGGAATTAGTGAATCCTGTTGGTCCAAAATATATTTTACTGAAAACATTTCATAGTGTCAACAGAAAACAAGTTATAGAGGGGGGTGCCACTTAAGGCACTCTGCCTACCCAAAATTGCCCCCCCTCTTAAATCTGGATAAATGACATCCACTGTACAAATACTGTGCAGTAGAGTGCAATACAGTACAGTGTATCACAAAAGTGAGTACACCCCTCACATTTCTGCAGACATTTAAGTACATATTTTCATGGGACAACACTGAAAAAATGACACTTTGACACAATGAAAAGTCGTCTGTGTGCAGCTTATATAACAGTGTAAATTTATTCTTCCCTCAAAATGACTCAATATATAGCCATTAATGTCTAAACCACCAGCAACAAAAGTGAGTACAGGCCCTAAGGCAGCAAAACAGCCTCAAATCATGATGCTCCCTCCACCATGCTTCGCAGCTGGGATGAGGTTTTTGTGTTGGCATGAATTGTTCTTTTTCCTCCAGACATAGCACTGTATATTTATGCTAAAATTATCAATTTTTGCCTCATCTGTCCATAGAACATTTTCCCAGAAGCACTGTTGGACATCATGGTGGTCTTGAGCAAACTTGAGACAGGACACAATGTTTTTTGGGCAACAGTTGCCTCCTTTGTGGTATCGCTCATGAACACCATTCTTGTTCATCATTTTCCAAATAGTGGACACTTGAAGAGAGGTTTTTGCAGTTTGTAAAGTCTTCTGTATGTCTTTAACCCTTACCCATTTGTGCTTTCTTACCACACTCATAATTACCTGTTGTGCCCTTATAATGAACATTTATTTTTTATTTGAAGAAAACTACCCCAGAAGTGGTGTTGTGATTATTCCCTCATTGCCAAATGAAGGATGCTAATCTTGATATTGGGAGTGATAACGAATGAAAATATGGTGTCAGAAAGAAGCCCAAGCCCAAGTCCAATGTTTAGATTGCGGGAAGAGTTTTAACCAGCAGAATAATTTCCAAATGCACCAACGTATCCATACGGGAGAGAAGCTGTATGTCCGCTCAGACTGCGGGAAGAGTTTTAACCAGTACGCTAGTTTCCAAATGCACCGGCACACTCACACCGGAGAGAAGCCCCATCAGTGCTCAGAATGCGGCAAGAGTTTTAGTCAATGGAGTAACCTTCAGACACATCAATGCATCCATAAAGGAGAGAAACCGTTTTTGTGTACAGAGTTTGGGAAGAGTTTTACCCGATATGGTAGTTTCCAAAGGCATCTGGCCATTCATACTGGTGAGAAGTTGTACCAGTCCTCAGAATGTGGTAAGAATTTTAATCAGCTTAACAATCTGCAAATGCACCAATGCATCCACTCAGGAGAAAAACCATATTGCTGCACAGAGTGTGGGAAGAGCTTTAACCGGCTGAGTAACCTACAAACACACCAAAGCACACTGGACAAAAGATGTATCAGTGCTCAGAGTGTGGCAAGAGTTTTAATCAGAGGAGTAACCTCCTAACACACCTACTCATCCACTCAAAAGAGAAAATGTACCATTATTTACAGTGTGGGAAGAGTTACAGTCAACAGAGTAGTTTCCAAGAACACCAGAACACTCATACAGGAGAGGAAACATATGACTGTTCATAGTGTTGCAAGCGCTTTAGTCAACAGAGTGGCCTCCTGAACCACCTCCTTGTTCGTACAGGAGAGGAGCTGGACGATTTCTGTGATTTAAAGGAATGAATTTGAAAAAAATGCACTGACTGTCAGCCTAAGCAACACAAAAGTATTTGGATTAAAAAGCTTGTTGCTTTCCACGTCCTGTGGTCTCCTAAGTTGTTGCCGAAGTGTTGCTACTTCTTTTGCCAAATGTTGATCAGCTAAAGCTCAGTTTGGGTCGTTGATCAGGAGGATGTCGTTAATGAAACACACACCCTCAATGACACAACTCAGATTGTGCATTTAAGCAGTTTGTACCTTAATTGCAGGTTCTGATATTAGTTGAGATGTGCAATTGCCAGTTGAAGTGATAATATTTTCAACAAAGTGCCCAAGAGTGATGAAACTTGGACAAGAAGGCCAAATGAATTCATTAATTTGCCTGGGTGAATGAGCTGTGAAATGCAATGCTACACCGTAGCTTTCCCCGGCCAGGACTGCGTAGTTTGCCCTCAAACTGTAGGTGTAATATAACTTTTGGATACAAAGCTTATTATCAGACCCAACTCTTTAAAAACTAAAACTTTTTGGCACAAATAAACTCCCAAAAATAGCGCTCCAGGGAAGTAAATGCTCAAAACTAAAACCCAGAAATGGGTGTGGTCAAAGTGGCCAAAACAAATCCTGAGAAAGGATGTAAACAGATAAACAGACTGGTGCCCTCACGTTCAAAGAGTGAAATTAAACTTAGATCTTAGAAAGAATTAAATCTTTCAAACAGCATTGAAACTTATTTTCAAGCTTACTTTTGCTTTTGAGTAACAACCTGCACAACAGCCTTGAGGCAGACATGCTAAAATAATCTGCTGTCTGGATTAAACTTGAAAAAATATGTTGTTTAATTGTTTGTTTAAGTGCATTTGTCACTCAAAGACCAAGCACCAAATGACTGGAAAGAGTGCTTTATATAAGGGAAGTGGCAGGTGTGCTTAGTTGCCTGTAATGGCAGTAGCCAGTGAACTTAGGTGGACTTTAGACTCCCTCTGGAGGATGATGGGAGTTTACCAGGGAAGTCAGCCATCTGCTGCCCCTTTATAGTATGTGTTTTGCTGATTGCCGTAAAGGACACTGGGTTAGCAATAAAAGGTATATGAATTCATCTCTTTAATATGAGTGTAGCATCACAGTGCAGAACTGTGTCGCTTCCAGATTGACTTCTCATGCAAAGGAGGCCAAGAATGCAAGAAACTGCCCAATTGCACTAATGACACATGTGTTATTATAATGGTTATTATAACCTTTCTACTGTCTGTTAGTTGCAGACTATAGCAACTTCTTAGCAGTCCAGGATCGCTTTAGAATTCACCTGAAAGACCACAGCAACACTATTACTACCATTCAGGAAACTGTAGCAACCACCTAGATACATCTTAGCAACCATGTTAGAGATCATAGCAACTGCCTAGCTATACTTAGCAAGCACCTGGGAGGATCAACAGTGTGGTAGCACCTGGGGGTTACTTTCACTTCCCAGCAGTGGTGGATGCTCTAAGACTGCAAGGGAAGCTCAGCTTCCCCTAAAATGTCAAAAAAATAAGTGATCAATAATATACTGTTGTGTGTACATGTTTCGCTAGGACCTGACGATTCTTCAACGATATCAGACGTTGATTGTCTGTCATCTTTCCAATATTATTGGTAATATTATTGTGTACACAGTAATCACGTTAACCCGTCAAAGAACGTAAGAACCGGAGGAAACGTACTCTTCAGTTAGACCTTCGCTGTGTCAAGACGTGACACTACGATGTGAGTATAATTTCTCTACTTAAGTA
>BRDA01037149.1:0-47209 GCA_036984385.1 Crenuchus spilurus | reverse complement strand
AACTAGCAAGATACAATTTACGAGAGATAATTTAGCATATAACCTTGTTAAAATAAAACCTTAGCCAGAACAATGTAACACACAATGAAATAACAGTATCTTTTCCGCAAATTAAATGCATCGTTTGTCTGAAGTAAACTAATCTGATAGAACATGACCGAGAACACACTGCTACTGCAGCTCAATATTAAAACACATTTCTAGTTTAATTTACAACATATAGTGGAGTGAATCATGACATGAAAAAACAACCAGTGCACTCGTAACCCTTGAGTGGGACCAGGTACAGTGGTATGTCAAATCGTTTGGCTTCACGTAATCACAGTACTGCGCCTCAAAGCGTATTTTAGCTCTATTTTCCGATATAAGGCAAAGGGACATGGGGAAGCGCTTAGCAGACTCTCCGCTGGTACCAGTGTAGAGTCTCGTGACCAGCTTGCATCAGTTGATTTCTGATCAGAATGTGGTGAGCTGCGAGCCTGAGTGACGCCAGTATCTAGTGCAGCAGAATAGTGGCATAGTCAGGCTTTATAGCCCCCGTCTGTGCTCACAGAAGCCAGAGCAAGCCCCCCGCTCAGCGCAGTCAGACTTCGGGCTTCTGCGCCTAAATCCAGGGTAAAGCACTCTTATCAACTTCAAAAAAGATTCTAGTATATTCAGCCCCTCGTCTGTATTGTGCTTGTGGATATGTGCGTATCCATGGTAACGCACAGGTGCTGTGCAGCCAGAGATTTTTTCTCTTACTTTGTTGTGCGGACAGAGATATCAAAACGGCTAGATATGTTAAAATATTTGTAATTTTTATGTTACATTATGTATTATTATGTTCAAATCAAGCACTGTTTTACTTTTGACAATAAAAATATTTGAAACAAGTTATATGTTAAATCTTCATTTCCATTTATATGTATATAAATGAATACAAATTGTAAAAAAAATATCAGTCGATATATATCGTTATCGGCATTTTCTTCCTCTTTATTATCGAATCGGCTACCCCAAAATCCTTATTGATCGGGCTCATATATATACACACTGCTCAAAAAAATAAAGGGAACACTTAAACAACACAATGTAACTCAAAGTCAACCACACTTCTGTGAAACCAACCTGTCCAGTTAGGAAGCAACACTGATTGTGAATCAATTTCACCTGCTGTTGTGCAAACAGACAACAGGTAGAAAGGAGAGGCAATTAGCAAGACAACCCCTATACAGGAGTGGTTCTGCAGGTGATGACCACAGACCTTTTCTCTGTTCTCATCCTTTCTGGCTGATGTTTTGGTCACTTTTGCATTCTGTCAGTTCTCTCACCATAGAGGTAGCATGAGGCGATGTCTACAACCCACAGAAGTTGCTCAGGTAGTGCAACTCATCAAGGATGGCATATCAATGCGAGCACAGTGTCCAGAGCATGGAGCAGATACCAGGAGAAAAGCCAGTACACCAGGAGACATGGAGGGGGCCGTAGGAGGACAACAACCCAGCAGCAGGACCGCTACCTCCTCCTTTGTGCAAATGACCTCCAGCAGGCCACTAATATCCATGTTTCTGCTCAAACTGTCAGAAACAGACTCCATGAGGGTGGTATGAGATTTTGAGTATGATTCCAAATCCAGACCTCCATGGGATAATTTTGATTTATACTGATCATTTTTATGTTATTTTGTTCTTAACGCATGTAATAAATAAAGATTTTCACCTGGAATATTTTATTCAATATATATATATATATATATATATATATATATATATATATATATATATATATATAAATGCTAACTCTGCACTGCTATCTGTGATGACATCACTAACTCTATTAACACCACTAACTCTGAAAATGCTAAAATGCTGCTAACAATTTTAACTGTGATAACACCCTGAACCACTAACTCTACAAACAGCACTGACACCACTAACTCTCATGAAAGCAGAGGGGCCACATTCCTTCACATGTAACATAATAATTATACACCCACAATCAGAGAGATAGAAAGAGAGAGCGGTTTAAACTGTATATGGTAATGAAAAGAGTGTAATGTACAGTGCTGTAGAATCTGAATGAATGGAGGAGAATATTATAATAAATGTGTCAAAATCTCTGTATGAGACAATAAACTGGTGCCTCACTAGTGGACCTGGAAGATCATTTTATTCTGTTAAATGATTGTAATAATTAAACTGCTCAGGGCTTTAAACAGTTTATTGATTGGTTAGAGGATTTTACTGTGTTCAGAGAATTGTCAGATGACTTTAATGTGTTCAGTCATTGGTTATAGAACTTTGAAATGTTCTGAAATATTGACTGATTTGTTGGAAGACTTTAAAATGTTCAGTGATATTTAGATCGCTTTGCGGTGTTCAGTGATTGGTTAGAGGATTTATTGTGTTCAGTGATTGCTTAGGTGGTGTTGCTGCGTTCAGTGAGAGGTTAGTGGGGTTTCCTATGTTTAGTGATTGGTTAGATGGCTTTCATACTGAAAATCATACTGAATCTTGATCACATGACACCTGCAGATAATGACAGACCTGTAAATTAATGAAGACCAAAAACAGAAACTATTAATATGACCAAAGCTTCTGGTTTTGATGAGTAGAGTACTGATTGGTGGTAAAAATTACAGCTGACAATATTTAATTAGACAAAAATGCGTAGTACCTCAGAGATTGACTGTAGGTTTACGGTTATCTACAAAGTATATAATTGGACTAAAATACTTAACTAGTAGATTTAGGCCAAACTGTTGCTTTAAGTGCTACCCTGTGCCAGTATATCCTCTTTCTGCCTCTTATTTCCTTCAGAAGGATAGCTGAACATGAGGAATATTCTCTGAATGACATCAATGCCTAGAGAGTGAGAGAGAACAAGAGAGAGACACACAGAGAGAGAGAGAGACTACATGATTCAACATGTGTGTATGAGAGCAGTGGGGTGTGTGTGACAGTGACTTTGGCAGCTCCTACATTCCACTCAAATCATTGTGTACACAGTGTGCCTGTGTGCGTGTGTGTGTGTGCGTGTGTGTGTGTGTGTGTGTGTGTGTGTGTGTAGAGAGGTAATAAAGCTGTAGATTATAAAGCACAAAAACACACAGCTTTTCTTAACGTGAAGCTGTAGTGTAAACGCCCCGTGATGAATACTTAACACAAGCTACTAAACTGTGAGAAAGGAAGTGGAACGTTAGTACACAAAAGACCACAACAGAACTTTCTCTGACAATGCTGAGGCAGTCTGGCCGTGCTTTTGATGAAGGTGTGCTAAAATCTTAGCATTATGCTGAGGTGCACAGTGTTGAGGCTTATTCATAAAGCATTCAACATAGTACATGCAAAAATAAATCATCTTATTAAAGGAATGGTTTAAAAAATTATTTTCCAGTTGCCTCAGATGTAGTCGTTCAGTCAAGACCTGGTCTGAAGTGGCTGCCTGGATCTGGTTCTGGATTCTAGTGCTTGTTAGCAACATTAGCCTAGCAGATCAAGTTCTAAATCAAAACAGCCAAATTTGGACTCCAAACTTGAAATTGCTGATCAACTGCTTCTGAAGTAAGTGGAAAGTGTATAAATTGACAAAATGGGAAGTCAATAAAAAGACAAAGCACAAATATTACCATTGAGACAATGCTGGTAGAGCTGAGTGCAATATTCCTCTGAAGTTGTGTGCTTTTAAAACATGATGTTATTGTGTGTTAAAAAGGCTTAATCACAAGTCAGAAAAAAGATTTAATATCAATATTGCTATATATAACAGCATGATGGGAATTATACAATGACATACAATTTCAGAGTATTTACAGTGTTTGCTGACTGTTACCAAATACTGTTGTGATACTGGTATCACAGAATGCAGGATAACCCCAGTAAGCAGTCACAAAGCTTTGTACTGCTTTGAGCATTTCGACCCATCATATAATCACTGTCAGTTCAAAAATATAAAGTCTCAAAACTGACACTGTCTGTAGTTCTTCTTTGAGATTAATGTATATTATTGATATTTTACCCAAATTTTTCCTCAATGTGTTTAGTAGTCAATTGACCCGCCCATTTGTTGACTCTCCCCATCACTTATAATATCCCTGACTCTAGGAGGGTGCAGGATAACACAATGCATATGAAAGCAAACTCCGCCTCTTTTCAAATTGCTGCCAATACATCACCGCCAGGCAGCCAACGCACTCGAGAAAACAACAAGAAAAGGACAGGATCCCCAGTTCTGATAGATCTACTGGCAGACACCTGAGCCAGGCGACATTACTTAGTAGTACTGGAGAGAGTGCCTTCTTACCCGCCCAGACAGAGCACGGACAATTTTTGCTCTCTCAGGCCCCGGTTGCCGATGGCAAAAAGCATGATTCAAACACACAACCCTCAGATCATAGTGACAGTGCCTTAGTATGGTGGGCCACTCAGGGCCTTAAACATCATCATCATTCTTATTATATATTTATTTATTTATTTTTATTGAATTGTTAACATTATTAATATATGGTCTCAATTTACATACAATAAAGTTCAGTAAAATTCAGTGGCAGACTGATACTGCTGGGTTGTGTTAAAGAATGCCATTTTATCTCTTTCTTACCCACTGCAATAAGGCTCTACAACAAGTCTCCTCACTGCAGAAACAGATTTCCTGATTTTCAGACGTGTCCTGCTGTCTGAACAGTGCTGAAATGCATCCTTCTGTAAAAACAATGTTATATGCTAACAGTAGAAATACTGTTTTTGTACAGTACTGCATACTACATGTATCTGCTGAGACTATGAATGATTCTTACTCTGGCTGGCCAATAAAGCTGCAGTTTTCTGATCTGTACAGGCGTCTAACATGCCCCACCAACTCAAAACTGCACTCATATTACACCCAACATGAACGTTAGGAATGGAAACAGTAGTCTACAGATTCAAAAACAGTGCCATATCAAGATTTCAGATTCCCACAGCGAGAACTGGATGAAACCTGCCATGTAGATATCTTTAGATGTGCTTATGGGGTTTATGGGGTTACCTGACACACCCATTTAGCCTTTAACTGGCAGCAGCACACAGCTAAAGTCAATAAGACAACCTGGATAACCGGCTCTTCTATCTGTATATCACATTAGAATTAAAGTGTGTGTGTTTGCCTTCCAGCTTGTATCATAAATCACAGTGTTCGGTCTGCAGAGCTAATGTGAAGTGAGCTCAGAGTGTGTGTTAGTGCGGTTTAGCCCCATGTCCAGCCTGCTGAGTGTCCGTTTATAAGGCTTCATACTGATACAGGTGTGCTGATGTCATTAGAACTTTGGGAAATGCATTTTCCCTCACAGGTCTACTCACCTGAAGTTGATGATTTCCTCATGATCCACAGCAGGAGTAGCAAATACAAGCCAGCTGTCAGGCACTACAAAAGACTAATACTAAGACGAACGACTAAGAGCCTGTTCGTGTAGCCTAAGTTCAGTTCTCACGTGCGCTCAGGTTTGGCCCCGCCCACTCACAACAGTCCAGTTCAGGCAGATAATAATCGATCTCTCGATGGTTTTCTCACTCCTGCATCTCTCAGAAAACCGTCTAAACGGGGCAGAATACTGTCGCCTAGGGCCAATACACACTGTCTCACACACACACTCACCTGAAGGCTGACTCCGCCCCTCTGAGGAACAGTATACACCTGATTTTTTTTCTTTTTAAAAAAATCTCAGGTTAAACTCTGAATGAAGGTGAGTTTACTGAATGAATATGATTATAATAAGTACTGTAGTAAAGTAGTCATTACTACACAGGTATATCCGTGAATAAAGTACTTTTTCAGTTTAGTCTTGAGCATGTAGTCTCCAGCTCCTCAATAGCACAGACAAGATGGAGAGATCTCTTTTTGTTTGTGTGTGTATATATATATATATATATATATATATATATATACAATATACTATACAGCACCCTCCATAATTATTGGCACCCCTTGTTAAGAAGTGTTCTTTGGCTTCTAATAAATTCTTTATATATATAATATCAGAAAACAATGCAAAAAAACTAGAAAAAATCTAAGCTTTAATTCAAGTGCCTTTATTTGGCGGAGAAAAAATCACACATTAAGAAATAAATCCTTTGAATAAAATCATGTGTGCCACAATTATTTGCACCCATGGTTTTAGTACTTTGTACAACCTCCTTTTGCAAACAAGACAGCACTTAATCTTCTCCTATAACTCTTCACAAGATGGGAGAATACAGAATGAGGCATCTTCAATCATTCCTCTTTGCACAACCTCTCTAAATTGTCCAGAGTCCTGGGTCTTCTCCTATGCACTCTCCCCACTGGTTTTCTATTAGGTTGAGGTCTGGGGACTGAGATGGCCATAAGAGGAGCTTGATTTTGTGCCTTGTGAACCATTTTTGAGTAGATTTGGTCACATGTTTAAGGTTTATCTTGCTGAAAGACCCAGTGATGACCCATCTTCAGCTTTCGGGCAGAGGCCACCAGATTCTGATTCAAAATGTCCTGATATTTGACAGAGTTCATGATCCCATGTTATAAGGTTCCTAGGTCCTGTGGAGGAGAAACAGGCCCACAGCATCACCGATCCTCCCCCATACTTAACAGTGGGCATGAGGTGTTTTTCTGCGTACTCATCCTTGGTGTTATGCTTACAGTGTTTGTTAACAAAAAGCTCTATCTTGGTCTCATCTGACCAAAGGACATGGTCCCAGTTAAAATCCCAGTACTGCTTGGCAAACTCCACCTGTTTATGTTTATGAGTATAACTCAGAAAAGGTTTTCTCCATGCATGCCTCCGAAACAGCTTGTTGGCATGTAGATAGCATCTGATGGTTGTTTGGGAGACCTCGTAACCCCAAAAAGCTACCATTTGATTCAATTCTCTTACAGTGAGCTTTGGAGAACTTTTTACTTCTCTTACCATCCTTCTCACTGTGTGTGGTGGCAAGATACACTTGCATCCTCTTCCAGGCTTGTTTGTCACAGTTCCAGGTGTTTTGAACGTTTTGATGATTGCTCTGACTGTAGATAAGGGCATCTGCAGGTGAGTGGCTATTTTCTTGTAGCCATTGCCTGATTTATGAAGGTCAACACACATCTGCCATTTCTTGAATAGTGTGTTCTCTTGTCTTTCCCATGTTTAAGAGTGAGTAAGAGAAATAGACCTTTGTGTAATGCCATATTTATACCCCAGGGAAATAGGAAGTAATTAATTACTAATTAAAGGTTCCTAGATACTTTGATCCACTTTATAAACTACAGTAGAACGGACATAAATGGTTCAAATACATTTATTTCCAAGAAAATTTTAAGGGTGCCAATAATTGTGGAACATGTCATTTTATGGGAAATAATTATTTCTTAGTCAGGATTTTTTCTTTCTTTATGTTTTTTTTTCAGTTGCGTTGAAGGTTGCTTTTTTTCTAAACTTTTTCAGAGTGAGATTATTCTTCTGCAATTAAAAAAATATTTAAGGCTTTTAACACATTTTAACTAGGGTTGCCAATAATTATGGAGAGCACTATATATATATATAGTATAATGGGGTAAAAAAGCAATACATAAATAAGTTAACTAAAACTAATTACAGCAGTTAACCACTAAGGTGTACACCTGTACTTATCCCAGGAGATGGAGCTGTTTCACAGGACAGCCTGGATAACATCATATAGGAATTATAATGTACCACAATACAGCAATTCTACACATTCTGCATTACCTGGTCTGTGATATGCAGTATTAGCAAAGCACCAACAGTACTTTTGTAATCAGTAAAATTATCTCTGTGTACATGCTGTATTCCTCCCTCTTTAGACTAAATGCAGTGGGGCTTAGAGTTAGATGCAATCGGAGAAGGATTATGACCATTTGGAATGTTTTAACCAGTACAATTTTTTTTTTATGTATACAATATAGTTGAGTGACTCAGCACAACAAATCACTTTTTAAAAGTTTATGGCTAGCTCTCAATCACAGTCTAGCCACAGAAACTAACCCACTCTATACTAACCTCAGCCACCTGGCTTGAACTGGCTTATAGAGCATTAAACAGGAAGTGATGTAATGTCACTTCAAGCTATTTTGGAGGGAAATTGATCAATAAAAGCCCCCAAACAAGCTTAATGGTTTCACTCAAAGACATCAGTTCCTCTCTCTACCAAAACAATCATAGGTCAATGCGTTTTCATCATTAATTGATTAGCTACTTAAAATAGAGTTCTGGTCAAAAATAAAACTAATACTTGAACTACAAATATGACATTTAAGTTTAATAACATTTTTTTTTCCTGCAGGTATGTACTGGTCTCCCGTCAGCAGTTTTTTAAGTTCAACTTTTAAGTTGCATTTAAACTCTACCATTTGATTAATAAAATATTATAATCAATGTATGTCTGTCCATGAATATGAAATGTCCATTTTAACTCCAATAATTTGGCAGAGAGTAGCTCTGTCGCAGTGGCCAATAACTAAATATAAACAGATAACTAAACTATAAACAGAATGCAGTGGGTGTACAGGTATAAAAACAAATAGGAAAATGTCAATAATGTAATATCAAATGTATTTAAAGCACATACATCAGACTGAGTTAAAATACTCCAGCTCAAATATCAGTTCTTTCTGGATTTTGATGTTCTTGTAACATGCAAGCAGGAGGCTTTTTCCTCCTGTTATGTTTACTATGTGTTTTTATGTACACATAATTTGATCCATGTTTGCATTTTGAAGACAATCGAACGTCTGAAACAACATTACACTCACGGCTACTCTATAATGCTGTGACCCTGCTGAACTCTTAACTTTAACTCGAAATATATCATTGTGCGGCCATTTTCATTTGAATTGCACACTTGCATCTCTACACTGTTCACATACTATATATATGCTTTCTCAATACAATTGAAATGCATTCTTGCACCTCTGCACTGTTCAGACTCTTTATATCTGCTACCTCACATATACAGTGGTAACCCTACTTACGAGTTTAATCCGTGCAGGAGCCGAGCTCGTTAGCTGGTTTGCTCGTTAGCTGGATGCATTTTCCCCATAAGAATACATGTAAAACTGATTAATCCGTGTCAGCCGGCCAATATACAGTATACTTTAATATGCTAAATAATGTGTTTATATGTTTTTTTTTTTTAAATAAACGAGACGACGACCGCGCTTGTGTAGGCTGGCCGCTAATGAGAGGGAGATCGATGGTGCTTGTGTAGGCTGGCGGCTAAGGAGGACAGGAGGACGGGCGTACGTGTATGGCATGGTTACACTTATCATACGAAAAGTAAAAGTAAAATTTATCTAACTTTCTTGTTCACTACCTTTTGCTTTCTTTGTGTCGCTTTTCACTGGACAGCGGTCAAAGGTAATGACTGACCTCTTCTTCTATGCTAGCATTTAGGGGATGCTACGACTGCCGCACCCCTAGCAGTTGGCATACTTGAACTAATTTACGCTACTCGTTACTTGGAATTTTATTCGTTACCTGGGACAAAAATATTCAGAGATCTCGACTCGTTATCTGGAATACTCGTTAGTGGTAATGCTTGTAAGTAGGGGTACCACTGTATGTACTCTCTTAATAATGCATGAATTATTTATTTGCAGTAGATGATTACTTGCTGCACTTTATATAAATAACACTGTACATTGCACTTCTGGTTGCTAACTGCATTTTATTGGCTCTGTACAATAAAGTTTAATCTAATCCAAACTAATACTAAATAATTCATACTGGATTATGAATAAGTGTATTTAATGCTGAATAATTCATAGTGGATCCTGAATAATTGTACCTGGTACTGAATAATTCATAGTAGTCTAATACTGAGTAGTACAATACGGTTTAAAAACAAAGAGGATGTAGTCTATTTGTGTAAGTGTGACTTATGTGATATTGATATACCTAGGTGTGATTTTTCCACTGTCTCAGGGGCCCAGAGGCGATTTCCCTTACACATGTGTTTACATCTTTAAAGCGAGCACAGAACCAGCTCTAAGACCTTTAAATGTGAAATCACATAATGACTCACTCAGACTTCAGTGTGTCAGTTCACTGTGAGTCCTATGTGTGTTTTTTTTTTATTACTTCATGAAGACAAAGTCATGTTTATTTCACTATTCATAGTTTAACCTCTAAATGTCTAGAGGTATTGTTTTCTTATCATTCTGTTAAAACATGTTGGAGTCTATCTTTTCTGCTTTTGGAACATAACAAAAAAGATGAAAAAGGCCTTTTCTTCTCACAAAATTAATTCACACATCAATTAAAAGTGTTGTAAAGTGTACAGAGTATGGAGCCTGTAGGAGGGTTAAAGTCAATTCAATTGTATTTCACTTTCCATTCTAATTCTGTTATTTATTCATTCTTATAAATGATACAGTATAATATTGGTTAGCCCTTAATTAACCTCTGTTGGCTTTTATAGATTAAGCTGTATAGTTTAGCCTTTAAATGTAGTCATACCAGAACATTATGATCACCCCTGGTTTGGAATGATGTAGCAGAGTGTAAAACAGAGTGGACAAAGTATGAGATTTGGCTGATGTCCAAAATCTCATGATAATAGGGTAGCAGTTGAGGGTAGTAGCATCTTTGAAACTGCTAACTTTGTGGGATGTTCTAGAGCAGCTCTAGTGAAGGAGTACCAAGAAAGGACTTCTTGTACATTGAGTGACTTCCAACAGTATAACAGTGGTGCGTCACAGGCATTAATGCCGGGGGGAACAATGAGTATGTTGAGTACAGAGCAATTGAACCACAGTGGACCAGTTAACCTCTATAATGAACATAGGAGCAATGAGTAATATGTCAAACTAATGAGTCAAGGGTGGTTATTTCTACTATTTAGGTGGTCATATTCTGCAATGTACATATTAGCCCTTGTTAATTAATTTCTTTAGATTAGCTTTTATAGATTAATTCCATGTATTAATTCCTAAAAGTTATTTCTTTATGGATTAGCCAGTATAACCATTAATATATCTATAGATCAGTCTTTATTCAGCTGCAACCTATTTTCCTTTCCTTATGTTTACTCAATGGTAGCTCTTCCCCTCTTACTATGATCCATCTCCTCCATACCATCTCACATGTTTAAACAATTGTACAAATGTTCATATAACTCTTTAACATAGGCATCGGAATAATTGTTTGTGCAGGGGACGTGTCCCCCTCACATTTACCATAAAATAATAATTAGTTCATCCAAAGCAGTTTCTATTGCTTCGAGAAAGAATCCATTCCATTTGATTGATAGGAGAATACTCATAACACTAAAAATCCACTCCAGGTTTTACTGGTTACTCACCGCACTGCCTACAGCAGGGGTGTCAAACTCCAGTCCTGGAGGGCCAGATTCCTGCAGAGTTTGGTGATTTCTCTGCTCTGACACTACAATTAAACCTGCTCATTACCTGCTGAGCTGAATCAGGTGTGTTTGATAAGGAAGATCACCAAACTCTGCAGGAATCTGACCCACCACAACTGGAGTTTGACACCCCTGGCCTACAGCATAAACAAGGACATGAATTGTCAGTGCAGGCATCTCGAAACCGGAAGTAACATCAGCACTTTTTCCTCATCTCTCAATGTCCAGCTTTTGCTAAAACCTTATTCTTTTTTTTTACAGTCTCAAAATTAGCTATAGGCCATGTTAAAGTACTGCTCAACTAAACAATGAAACATTAAGAGGACACTACTTTACTTTATGAACAGGCTAGTATAGATTGGTATTCTGGGTGATTAATTGTTTGTAATATCTGATTCCTCCCCAGACACAATGGACAGGAGATTCTTTACAAAGAAGCAAAAAGTAAGTCAGAATTTTTCCATAGGACAGTGTTTTCTATGAAAAGTTAGTGCAGTTAGCTGGCTAGTCAATGTTAGGTGATCTATCAGCTAGCTTAACACTAGCTACCACTTCACCCAAATTCAGTGATGGTATCAAATCTATTATTGACTTGTTTTTGACCGTTAAACTGTATTGTAATGCTAAGAATGAGGCTCTGACTTATTTCAGGTGGCAATAGAAAAAAACAATAACTAATCCATCTCTCTTGACATAGGAGTCTGGTACTGAGAGTGAGTCAGAGGCAGGTCAGCATGTAGGGACAGTGGAGAGAGTGCGGTTGCTGAGGTGAGTGATGCAGGGTGTGGAGTAGTTGTGAATGAAATCTAAAATGTAAACTCAAATCACAAAAGTATTTATTTTGAGTGCATTTTAGTCAGTTGTGTGAACTTAATAACAGACATTACTGATTTAAAGACATAATCTAGAGCAGCTTAAACTGAACTTTATTTTATTTTGGCCAGTATAAAAAAATAGGCCTATTTAATTTGAACTTTCTTTTCTAGGAGTAAAATTGGGAAAATCAGTGTAAGGGGAAGGAATAGTGGAAAGCAAAACAATGGGAGAAGGGAGATGGATGTTATTCCAAGCGTATTGTGAAGGAAAGGGGGATATAAGTTATGAAGCGGTAGAAAATGTGGTGGTTCCAAGGTAGGAAGGATCCTGAAACCTATTATGTTTTAATAATTACATGCAGGTTGACAAAACTGTCACCATTGCTTAGCACAATGTAATTTTGTGTTTGAAGGCTGCATGATTCCGTTATTTTTTGTTATGAGTAGGCCTGTCACTAAATCAGATAAAAGTAAAATTCCCCCTAAATTCACTGTTGGTGGTTTTCAGAATTGCACCTATTCATTAGATAAAGTTATTAATATTCTTATTGTTAAACATGCAGTTATGTGTCACCATTTGTTTGGAACAATAGCATGTTGTGTTACAAATAAAACTAAATCAAGAATAAACTAATAAAAGTAAAATGCACCCCTGAAATAATTGTGATAAATTGTGTCACATTAATTTCATTATCTTAACCAAAACAGTGAGTTTAAAACAGGATGCAGCATATATGGAATAATAGTAAGATGAATCTGTCTCTAAAATAGTTATTAAATCAAGTGTTTACTTATGTAGGTAAATGTGTTTAACAACCTTTTAAAATAAACCAGAATGCAGGAAATGGCATCTACTTTTTTCTCTAAATTTTCTGGGGGAGAACCCCTTGACCCCTGGCCAATTGTGTTCCCCCACATTACAAAGTCTTCTGATGCCCTTGCTCTATAATATACTGTAAATTGTCGATAATTTCATGTTGACCGTTATTCTGCACACAAGTACATATGTGCACACATCACATTTACACCTTTGACTCCATTGAATTGCCACTTTCATTCTATTTATTTTATTCTTCCTTTCCTATATTGTTTTACTTTGATAATCATTATAGCACTGATACATTTCATACATTGTTTGCTCACATCAATAACAATTCCTTGTATAAGTAACATACTTGATGAATAAAGAGATTTTGATTCTTATTTACGCAACCCTAAATCAAAGTTTTAGACAGAATGTAAAATGCATGTGTTTTTGACAAATATAATACCACATGAAGTGTTTTTTTTGTCCAATTCTACCTGCAAATATGTCTTAAGGTGTGTAACAGTATAGGGTTGTTGCATTTTTCAGTCCAGTATTCATCTCTCTTCTTCTGCAGCCATGCCTTTGTAATCTGTACAGCATGTGGTTTTGTATTGTTCAAAAATGCAAAATGCATGGATGTCCCTGGAAAAGATGTCATTTTCTGCATTAATGCTGTAATCACAGAAGTGTAAATGGCCACTGACACAACCTCATACTATGACAGATGCTGGCTTTTGAACACGTTGCTGATAACAGTCTGGATGGTCCTTTTTGTCTTGATCCAGAGTCCATGGCAACCATTTCTTCCAAAAAAGTTCTGGAAAATGGATCTGCCTACTGTGTGATGTTCCATCCCAAATGCCTCTGAGCTCATAGAAGTGAACACTTCTTCAGAGGAGTCCCATACAGACACAAAAAGAATCTGGAGAGAACTGCACCCTAATGGGGACTCAAACCCGGGACCCCAGTGCTAAGAGGTGAACATTATAACCAGCAACCACTGTGCAACCTCAGCTTCACTTATTCTTAACCATATTTTACTTTTGTTCATTTATTTATCTTAATAATTTACATAATGATCATAATGATTGTTTCCATATTTATATCACTGAATCAGTAATTCATATGATCATTTTGTTATAATTACTGAAGCCACTGTATTTTAGCCTTTAAATCTGTAATTATTGTTGGATGAACATGGCTGGGGCTCGGTTGGTTGTCTTACAACGGTGGATGTTTACAGTAAAAGGTCAACCGCTGTTTTGTTTTTATGCTTTGATGGAAATGAGTGCAAGAACAACAGGTATGTGGGGGGCCTTTCTGAGAAAAGAGACCGAGGTTTCCTTTTGGGGACTCAGTAGACCACTGACTAAAGAAAGGAAGTCCAAGGCTATCTGCAGTAGTCTAGCTTTATTCATTTTCAGAAAAAGAGAAAACAAAAGAATAGAAACTCTGTGTTGGTTGTCATGTGGCAGGAGTCTTTCAAAGTTCACACATGACTGATTTACTGAGTTTGGTTTAGTATACAAAACTATAAACTCAGACTCAGACAGATCAATGATGCATTTCAAAAGGATGTAGGTGGATCAGAGGAGCATAACTTTCCTTCAGAAATCCCCTTTTTTAGATTTCAGGTGTAGTGAACTTTATAAAAATCTATTTTAAGAGTTTGTTATTTTATTGTTTAAGGCCAGAGGATTCCCAAAGCGTGCCTCATTGTATGCCTGCACAAAATTCTAAACTGCTCCTCTAGGTAACCTTGTAAAAAAAATTTCTTCCCTATATTCAGAGATTTATTACTTCAGGCCCGTAGCCAAGGGGGGTGCGTGGGGTGTGTTCGCACCCCCCCACAGAGCCAAAAAGGTCCACCCTAACCAATGTTGTACAGACAAAGTCGTATGTTAGCATCTACATGCATGTTGCTTCTGTACATGCAAGCAACGCATGTGGCTGTCTTCAATTTCATTTATTCCTTTTATCTTGAGTAACTCATTGTCCCCTCTCCCAAAATGGTACATCCCTATGCCCTAATTAATCAGGTCACTCAGGTCAGTCCACTCACCCTCTACTACACTGCAGCTGCAGCTACAGAGTTTGGTGTGACAAATACTGGTAAGTTTATTACATATATAGCCTTATTAGCCTACTGTACTTCAGTCATTTCATTTAATGTTGTATATTATTGCCATTTGTCATATTATAAGTCTTTAAATTAGAGTTTGTCCTGTATGGAATATAATGAAGAATTACCCCTCTCCAATGCCCAAAATGCACCTGAGACTATCTAAAAAGGCTTAAGCTTCCGGCCTCACCTTTCCCCACAACAGGTCCACTTTCTTACAAAAAGCACACCCCCATAACAGAAGCTGGCTACGGGCCTATACAAAAGGAAGGTTTCACATGAAATGTGAAAGTCTTCTTTCTACTCAGTTTGATCATATTTTGCTTTATATAAACCATGTACCATATCATTTACATGTTAATTTTTGGTTGCAGTTCTTTACTGATGTCTGAATAAGTCCTAAACAAATAAAACTGAGCCCTCAGTTTTTGTTTTGCTGAAGGGTAACTTCTTGTACAAATCTCGGCTGTAAAATTAACCTACATAAAGTTCCTTTTGTGCTGTGCAGCCTGAAAACATGATTTTTGGAATAAGACTAACCTAAATGCATCTACTTTGATTTTTGTTCAGCAATAATTTGTAAGCATGTGTTACTATATTACAAATCATAAAACATTCTGCTTATTTGAAAGGTTCTTTAAAAAATCTACAATTTACATTTATTTCATATCGTTACTGCATAAAAACTCTTAAGATTTGGAAATGCAAATTCAGGCAGAAAATCTTTAAAAATCCCACAAAATTAAAAAGGTGGACTGATTGAGCTTAAGTAATGGGTTAATGAATCGATAGTTTGATCAGTTCAAGTATCTTTAAAAGAAAACAGCAATTTAACTTCTATAACTGTAGTGGAACTTCTTTAGAACATCTTAGAACATATTAACATGGGAAAGTAAATGTATTTCTTATATGTAATGTTGGTTTTGGTGGACAATAGTGAAACCTTTGAAAATGTTTTCTTTGGGGATTATTATTTTGCCTCACCCTGCACGCACCCCTTCACCATGAATAGATTTTAAACATATGTTTTAGTCTAAACACAAAAACTCAATACTATGACAAACAGCGTCTCAAATATCATGCAGTGTATTCATAACCATTTAATGTTAAAACTACCTTTTCAGACCACCACCACTGTGAATAGTTCTTACTTTAGAGTTACAATAAACCTCTCTGACTGAATTTGCATACATATTGATTTTTAACTTTTGAAAAGTCATTGAAATTTCAGATTTATATCAACTGAAATCCCTGTCTACAACCAATCACCAAGCAGAATACACATTTACTTATTTTTCAGCTTAAAATGAAAAATATTATTCATGTATGGTACAAGAAACAAGCATCAGGTTCTTAAAAATGTATTTATTAAATATATATCTTATAATTAACATTTTATTGTCTCAAAAGAAATTTTTAAGAAATTTAACACACACACACACACACACACACACACACACACACATATTTGAGCAGAGTTTGGAAAAGCAATGCATTATATACATATATACATTTATGTTATTACACTTTTGCAAACTTTTGATTAATTCTTTACACCAGTACGGTGGGCACGCATGTCTTCATAGACGCTGTTATAAGACCTGGACCCATCGTCTCTCTGCCTCGCACACATAGCCTTCACCTGTATACACAAAAACAAATGAGACATTTGGCCTGACTCAGCAGCTTGACTTTTTCAGACCACAGTGCACTAGCTGCAAGCACTCTGTCGGGAAACGTACGGTTCTGCACTAAGTGTGAAACATCACATGCAAATATAAATGCACAAACAACTCTGTAGATACTTTTCCTCAGGCTTGCTAAAATTCTGACCACACACACACACACACATACAGTCATACAAGCCCACATCACTATACTGAAAAAGGTCAGTGTTGTTCATAATTTAGTTCAGAAACCTAAACTGTCATATTTTATATTAATTACACATAAAGTGACACTTTTTTGTCCGTTTGACTTACAGCTGAAGATAATCAGAAATCCAGACTCTCAAATAATTAATTTGAGTTTAAGTTACTATTCAAACAGTATCAACATAAAAATAAAACATTTGAAGTTTGTCACTTGACATGTAATGAATATAAAAAATATGATAATTTAAATTTTTGAATTAAATTATGAACACATGAACTTTTTCACAATATTTTAATTGTTGCACTAGTAGTAGTAGTTCTTCTCCATCTTAATCACACATCAGTGGCACAAAACAAATACTTTTGATGAAACAAATGATCTTAATCTAAATTGGTAGATCTTAATCTTAATCTTAATAGTTATTCCTTAAAGAACATTTCTGTGGTAGCTTCTTCAGAAATGAGATGTGTGAGTGTGAAGAACCTTTCCCCAATTTAAAGAACCTGCACTGTGCAAAGGCTGATTTTATATATATATATATATATATATATATATATATATATATATATATATATATACACACATATATATATATATATTTGTGTAAATTCATATTTATTCAACTATCCACTTATTTCAGATGCATCTGATCATCCGAGACATGTTTGTACATCATGGCCAAAAGTTTTGAGAATGACACAAACATCAATATCCACAAAGTCTACTGCTTCAGTTTTTATAATGGCAATTTGCATATACTCCAGAATGTTAGAAAGAGTGATCAGCTTAACAGCAATTAATTGCAAAGTCAATATGTGCCTAGAAAATTAACTTTATCCCCCAAAACACATTTCAACTTCATTGCAGCCCTGCCTTAAAAGGATTAGCTAACATCGTTTCAGTGATTGCTCCATTACCACAGGTGTGGGTGTTGATGAGGACAGGGCAGGAGATCAATCTGTCATGATTAAGTAAGAATGACACCACTGGACACTTTAAAAGGAGGCTGGTGCGTGGCATCATTGTTTCTCTTCTGTTAACCATGGTTATCTCTAAAGAAACACGTGCAGTCATCATTGCACTGCACAAAAATGGCCTAACAGGGAAGAGTATCGCAGCTAGAAAGATTGCACCTCAGTCAACAATCTATCGCATCATCAAGAACTTCAAGGAGAGAGGTTCCATTGTTGCCAAAAAGGCTCCAGGGCACCCAAGAAAGATCAGCAAGCGCCAGGACCGTCTCTTAAAAGTGTTTCAGCTGCGGGATCGGGCTACCAGCAGTGCAGAGCTTGCTCAGGAATGGCAGCAGGCAGGTGTGAGTGCATCTGCACGCACTGTGAGGCGGAGACTCTTGGAGCAAGGCCTGGTCTCAAGGAGGGCAGCAAAGAAGCCACTTCTCTCCAGAAAAAACATCAGGGACAGACTGATATTCTGCAAAAGGTACAGGGAGTGGACTGCTGAGGACTGGGGTAAAGTCATTTTCTCTGATGAATCCCCTTTCCGATTGTTTGGGACAACTGGAAAACAGCTTGTTCAGAGAAGACGAGGTGAGCGCTACCACCAGTCTTGTCTCATGCCAACTGCAAAGCATCCTGAAACCATTCATGTGTGGGGTTGCTTCTCAGCCAAGGGAATCGGCTCTCTCAGTCTTGCCTAAAAACACAGCCATGAATAAAGAATGGTATCAGAATGTCCTCCGAGAGCAACTTCTCCCAACCGTCCAAGAGCAGTTTGGTGATCAACAATGCCTTTTCCAGCATGATGGAGCACCATGCCATAATGCAAAGGTGATAACTAAATGGCTCAGGGAACAAAACATAAAGATTTTGGGTCCATGGCCTGGAAACTCCCCAGATCTTAATCCCATTGAGAACTTGTGGTCAATCATCAAGAGACGGGTGGACAAACAAAAACCTACAAATTCTGACAAAATGCAAGCATTGATTGTGCAAGAATGGACTGCTATCAGTCAGGATTTGGTCCAGAAGTTGATTGAGAGCATGCCAGGGAGAATTGCAGAGGTCCTGAAGAAGAAGGGTCGACACTGCAAATATTGACTTGCTGCATTAACTCATTCTAACTGTCAATAAAAGCTTTTGTTACTCATAATATGATTGCAATTATATTTCTGTATGTGATAAAAACATCTGACAAACACACATAAAAACCAGAGGGCAGCAGATCATGTGAAAATATAATATTTGTGTCATTCTCAAAACTTCTGGCCATGACTGTAGACCAAATTTTCCTTTTTTAAATGTAGAACTGGAGCTGTGGAGTAACATTGCTAACAAACAGATCTCAATAGTCACCTAAAAATCCCAGGTGTTTCTGAAAAATACATCACAGACTTCTCTCAAACCACTCAAACTTCCTCCTGATCTTATTTAAGGTCTCACAGTTGACTGGTTGATTTGCCACAGTATGAGTCATTGCCTGCTTTTTAAACAATAACAAAAACTTGTTGAACAAGCTGAATGCTGCATTTGCCATCTTGGGCAACTTAGAAGTGTTGTCCTAGAATCAATTTTAGGGAATTTTCACACCGGTAGTTTGCTTCTCTGGTCCGAATCAAACTGAGTTTGTTTAACTTGGACAGTTTTCCTGGTATTTGGTTTGTTTTCACACAGGCACAAACCTAAACGTGCCAAAATGTGTCCCAACAAATCATGTGAACACACTGTCTCCTCTGATTGGTCAAAGCTGTCTGGCGCAGGAGCAGGAAAGTAAACACTGCAGCAGCAGCAGCAGTAAGAGTGAAAACTGTCATTGTTGCCACGCAGCGTTTACCTACTGTCTTGCGGCTGCCCCGTGGCACTCACCTGTTCCAAGCCACGTCTGCATTCTGCTGCCCTCACTTATCAGCTGTGTGACAGTCTATGTGGTGGGTTAGTGACACGTGACAGCAGCAACAGAACAGTACAGTTTTAGCGCTACCCAGCTCTCCGTTTAGCTCAAACTTGTGGAGTTACACCATATTCAGGTTGGATCACGTTCTCACCACAAGCGAACCGCACCTGAGTTTGTTTGGGACTGGACCGAGACCACTTCCTTTCGCAGGTCTCGGTACGGTTCGTTTGATCCACACCCGAGTTCGATTACTGTTTCCACACCGGATGAAAGGAAATGCACTAGGAGAGCAACCGAACCAGAGTCTATTTTAACCAAACCAAATAGTGTTGGTGCGAAAACGCTCTTAGTGATGATGACCATCATACATAATGAGGAATCTGGTCTTCTTCCCGCCCTGCTGCTGTCTGAATTAGCTGCCTGTGTTTTATTATAATTTAAAGTTCACAGTAAGTCATATTGCATTCTACTACATCTAGTCTGGGAGACCTTAATTACAATTTGGATGTGCTTTGGGGTTCTGAGAAATTTTGGCTATTTAGGTGACTATTCAGTTCTAGTGATTGTTAGCACATGAGGCAAAATTGGGACTCAGAACATGTCTGATCAACTGCATCCGAAGTAAGTAGAAAAATATGTAAAAATTATTTCTGAGTGAACTGGTCATTTAAAATTGATTCTAAACATTAATTCCTTATGTCTTCGTACAGTAGACCAATTTCATGTGAATGGAGTGTATTTGACAACCAACTGCAGTATTTGCTTTAATGTTTTTTGTCAGCTGTTATTGCCTTGAAATCACACACTTGACCCTAAATATTTATACAGTACCAGTCAAAAATTTGGACAATCAGTGTTTTTTAATTAATACTGAAGTCATCAAGACTATGAAGGAACACATAAGGAATCATGTAGTAAACGTAAAAGTGTTAAACAAACCAAAATAATAATAATAATAATAATACATTTTATTTGTAATGCATTTTACATTTCAAGGAAATTAGGAAACTAGCTAAAGGGATTAACATATGCACACCTTTTGAACCCCAATATAATCATTCTGTCTATTCAAATGACACAGGCTAGGCCAAGCACACTCACCTTGGGTATGATCCACACCACTGTCACCAGCACGCACAGTATGACCACAGTGCAAGCTGTCAGGATGGACACCAGCACCAGCATCTCTGAATTGCTCTTCTTTTCTGTAGTAGACGCTTCAGCAGTCACTGCACTGACCTTTTCTGTAGGACCCAGAATATCAGAGAAATAATCTATAAAACTGTTTTCACTGTTATTATTACATTATCCAACTCAGGACTTCAATAAAAGTGAAAGAGAATAGAACATTCTAGGACACTGTAAACATCTAAAGCAGCATGAATGGATAGAACAGTGTAGAACAGCAGAAATAAGGAGAACACTCTAGACTAGTGAAATTTCTAGAACTGAGAATTGAGAACATTCTAAAACAGTATAAAAGAGAACATTGTAGAACAGTATGAATGGATGAGAACATTCAAAGACAGTGTGAAAAGATAGAGCAGAACATTCTACAGCAATTTATAATAGAATGACAGGAGAGAACACTGTAGGGCAACAGAGAACAGTAAGAATAGAGAGAACATTCTAGAAATTTTGTAAATGGAGTGAATGTTCTATAACAGAACATTCTCCCAACAATCTTACACAAACACAGCCAACCACAACTTTTGTATTTTTTTGGTGATTGTAGGAGGATTTTGCGTCAATGTATGGCCACTTTTTCACCACACAATCTTGAGTCATTGTCTAGTGGTTTCATCTGTTTACTAGCACACCAGATCCTGTTTAATGATCTGAATATCAGACCTTATCTGATCTAAACCAAATGAGTCAGGGAGCAGTGCAGAAGCAGAAAACCTCAACTGAGCTGAGTTCAGCCACAATTTTAAGGCTGTAATTATTGATTAGTTAAGTAATCTACTACTTGCTTAGAAGATTAATTAAATAACCAGTAACCAAAGTAGCCAAAAAGGCAAGATTATGAAAAACTGGACCTAATTTGGAAATAACAAATGATAATTGAAAAAAACTAAAATCATTAAAAAAAAACTAAAATTTAAATAAAAAATCAACTTCAAACATACTTCATTAAAGAAATAAGATTAGGTAGGGAAATGCACATTAACCACAGCATCAACATTTTTGCCTACATCTTTCACTTAAAATACTGATCAAGTCCACATTTTAACAAATGATGTTGAATTTGAGACTGTAATGTTGACTCATGTTTAAAGTCAATTAAATTAAGAAATTAAATGGATCTTGTTTACTTTGTTTGTTCATGTTATGTATGGTTTAACATATCTTGTCAAAAACAAAATGTTTGTTTTTTTTTAGCTTCCTTTCTAATGTGATGACCTTTTACCATCTGTAAAATGTTTCTGATAACATCATCATGCACCAGAGAAAGGAAATGTCACTGCTGTCATATGAAAACAATGTATCAGCATTGTTTTCCATTTCTATTTTTCTACATCATTTGAGCACAGCAGCTCTTTTATGTGGTATAAACTTTTCCTGATGAAGTGCTTAGAATACTATCTCTTAAATGAGTCCATATTAAAAGTTGAGTGTCTTTGTCTATGTCTGACAAGTCAGCATGTTGGAGATACATGTTTTTTGGACAGTGATGATAAATTAATTTGACCTCCCCTTCCCACTGCTACCACCTATCATAGAGCATAACTGCTGACCTAACTCACAGACCTTCTCAGGAGATCTCATTCTCCTACGTGAGCTCATTTTATGCAGAAATTGATGCTCACCTTTTACAATCAGCAGAAGACTATCTGACTCCATTTTCTTCCTGATACCATGATTGTTGTACTCGCAGAAGAAGAAACCCGAGTCAGTCTGTTGGAGGCCTCTGATGATTACTTCTAGCCTATCAAATGTGCCGCTGACACTGACTCTTAATTTGTAGTCCTTGGAAAAGCTTTTTGTTTGGGTACTATTATCATAGTAAAGTATTTCATGGAATTCAGGGAGTCTTGCAATCAGAGATAAACTGTCCCAGAGACCTTCCTGTGCTTTGCACACGATGGTCACATTTTCTCCTTGATTCTTCATTACCTTTCCTGTAGAAAAACAAGATCAGATTCAGTCACTGCGGTTGAAACTCATGAAAAAAAAACAACAACCTAGATTAAAAACCACCGAAAAATAGAGATGAGAGTCACAGTTAGTTTTTATTTTAGGTTTACAGACAGATGATGCAACGATAAACATCTGCCAAAGTAACTGGTAGGCCAACATGATGGGAAAAGAAAGTGAAATGCTAATCCACTAGTGGTATTTTCCCACGGTTAAGGGGTATAATTAGACAAAATGTGGAACACAGTAAAATTACTGTTACAAAACTGGATATTTGCTACATTTCAAAACAAACCTGTTTCTCTACACTGCTACACTGTCAAAGCATATTAGAATGAGGAATAAAACTAGGATAAAACTACAGGATTATAATTCTATATTAAACAGCAATAGTGTTTTAGAACTACATTACTATGAAATCCAATTAGTTTAAAACTGTTTTCATCAGTAGAAAAAGTAGCTTAAAACTACAAATTAATGAGATAAAGTAGTTGAAACTACATTTTTAGAGTAAAATCAAGATAAAATTTAATTCTAAAAAGCGTAAAAAGATTACAACTACATTATTATGAGGAAAGGTATGTGAAGATGAAGTTTGTAACAATAAAACGTATGAAACTACATTATGAGATTGTCAAAACTATGTTACTAACAGTAAAGTCAAGACAACATTTTTAATGTAACCAGTAAAAGTAGGTTTAATCTATATTATTATGATGAAAAGTTGGTTAAACTACATTTCTAACTGCAGAAATAGTTTAAACCTTTATTATTATGAGATGAAGTAGTAGTTACATCTGTATTATGTTATTACAAATGATTAATCAGTTTAATTAGTTTATTGTTTACTATACCAGAGCAACATGTTTTCACTCTGTCACAACATGTGTAAATACACAAGAGCACATAAACAAAAATACAAAAATGTGTAAAAAGTCAGAGAGTATAGGTTAAAAGTTATTGAAGTTAGATGCTTATCATGATAAGCCTTGTTTTAAACTACTTTTTTATTTTACTTTAGCACACAAAACCGAGGTGTTACTACGAATTCTATTAGAAACTCATAAATTACTTTAAGGGATAATGTGTTTTAATGTTTAAAAAGCCCAAACAATGAATATGAATAGAATTCCCTGAAGAAGAAGACAAAATTAAGATTTTTTCAGAAGTGATAACTTACTAAAATTTAAACTATAGCTTTTAAGACTTTCTATAAAATATGCATACAACAAAGTGACTGAAGCACTGCTTTACAAACAGAAACAGAAATATAATACAAAGTGAAGTGAAACATCCAGATGATCTTTAAATGTTCTTACCTGCTGTTAAAACTGAGATACACTGGTTTAGTAGAACAGCGGTAAAGCAGAGTGTGGCACTCAGAGTGAACATTGCAGCTGCATCTGACAGTTAAACTGACACCTCTGCAGGAGCTGCTGAACAGCTTTGAAAGCTGCGTAAAGGAAGTCTAACTGCAATAGTCTAACTCCTGACCCCATTTATATTACTATATACTTCACTCAGTCTTCACTGGCAACACGATGACAGATTTTTCTGTTTTGTTGAGAAAACGTCATTTAAAATTACATTATTAACAGAAAATACAAGACATACTTAAATTAGAAAAGTAGGTTAAACAAAATTCTCAATAGTAGAAATAGTTTAAAACTACGTCATAACATAAATCATAATCATTTATAGCCCCTTTTTAGGGGTACTGAAGAACCCCTAATTGGAGTCCAAGCACCCGTAAAAATAAGGGGAAAAGTGTTTTTTTAATATAATTTTATCACTAATAAGTAGATATTAGTGTAAAAAAGATCCATAGAAAATACAGATGGTTTAAATAAAATGTGACCCCGCCAGGGAAAACCAGGCCAAAGTCACTGGCCAACTTATTGAAATATCGTGTCAATATCATGTCACTCACATTAGCGACAAAACTTAGCCACTCTGTATTATTGCTGTAAATGAAAGATAACAGTCTCAGATATCTATGGTAGTACATATTTTGATCAAAAACAAAACTTAAATTCACAAATTTGAAAGAAAAAAAAAGACTTTGACCTGGTTTTCCTAACATACCACCACCACATCAGTTTCACTGACTACAGTTCTGAAAGTCATCCACAGTTCTCATTTACATTTTGACTTTATCATCTTCAACTTAATGTCCAATATATTACAAATTTTGTCAACAACTTTACATCTGTAAAATGTTATTCACTGTTTCTTCCATCCATTATCACACCCGCTTAATCGTTCTCAGGGTCGCGGTTAGTCCCCTACCCCCTCACTGGGTACAGGGCAGAGCATTACACTATCCCACCTAAGCCAAGGACAGGGTGCCAATCCATCGCTGGGTTCACTGTTTCTTAGTTTTACATTTATTTTTTGTTATAATATCTAAAGAGGCACAATGTTTCATTTGTCCTATTTTAATGGCTCAGATTCAGAATACCACACTTTCAGTTTGCTTTGGCAAAGTGAAACAACTCTCACAAGATCCAGTGCTACATCTAATGTTTAGTAGTCAGTAAAACCTCATGTGTGTTTATTACACCTACCAGGTCACCCACTCACCTGAACTTACCTGAAACATCTCTCTGCTGCTTGTCTTTTTTTCTTGATTTTGCAATCACATTACTCCAAATTCTTACAGTAAAAATTAATGACACTCATCACACTGATATGGGAGATAATGTTCTTCAGGGTTCTGTTGGTCTTCTGTGATCATTTTATTTGGTCATTTTCAGGCTTGAAATTGTGGTCTATATACAACCAACTTTACTTTTGATTTATATGTAATTTACTTTTGTAACAGATAAGGAACACATATTCGACATATTTAGCCTTTTCCCTTAGACAAATAAGTTGTAACACACCACGTTTTGTGTATCAGTCCTTTGTATTTAATGTTTATTAAGCCGTAAACTAATTTGTTTTAGTTTTGCACTAAAAACTTGACTGTGTTTTAGAGAAGTACAGATGATGTGACTGTAATGCTGTTCACCATTGGTGATGGTGCAGCTGACTGTGATGAAGTTGAACACAACTCCTATGTGTCTGTGTGTGGTCAGCCAGTCAGCCATACATATTTGATTTTATTTTAATGAAAAAACAGCCAGGTTCAGGTGAGAAATAAAGGTGAAAATAATGTGACTTCATTGTCCACAGTAAGATGACCAGATGCCCTAAAAATAATAAAAACGTGAGTAGTCCTAAATGCTGAACTTATTTTTCTTAAACAGTGAGTGACTTAGTTGTTTATAACTCACACGAACAGGCATAACAGGGCATGTAGTTATAGCAGATAATAGACACTGTAGCTGCTACTGTGGGAAAAAATGATCTAAAAATGTGTTTGTGTATCCAGCAGATGTATTATCATCATATCTGCCTTATCTATAAAAATGAAAGTATCACACTTGCCACCTGTGTCATAGTTTGCATCCTTCACATCCTCTGAATCTGTAAATGATCTTCATAATATTGATACCAGACTATTATAATTAGTGTGTGATTTGAATCTGACTGGCCAACAGCACTTAATATTCTGTGAAAAAAATGTATGGAGAATTGCTGTGGAGTCTGCAGAGCTACTAGGCCTTAAAGCCCTGTTCCTAGAATCACCCCCTGAGATAAAGTAAGTAAAACATTCTCACTGTTTTGTCAAATGTTTCTTCTTTCAAGATAAACTGAGAGATTATTTTACTAAACAATGTAAACATGTCTTATTATAATACAGTGGTAATCCTACTTACGAGTTTAATCCGTGCAGGAGCTGAGCTCGTTAGCTGGTTTGTTCGTTAGCTGGATGCATTTTCCTCATAAGAATACATGTAAAACTGATTAATCCGTGTCAGCCAGCCAATATACAGTATACTTTAATATGCTAAATAATGTGTTTATATGGTTTTTTTTTTAATAAGCGAGACGATGACGACGCTCCTGTAGGCTGGCGGCTAAGGAGGACAGGAGGACGGGCGTATGTGTATGGCATGGTTACACTTATCATATGAAAAGTAAAAGTAAAATGTATCTAACTTTCTTGTTCACTACCTTTTGCCACCTTAGCGTCGCTTTCAACAGGCACTTTCACTTTGTATTGACTGACCTCTTCTTCTACGGTAGCATCTAGGAGATGCTACGACCGCAGCGCCCCTAGTGGTTTGGCATAGTTGAAAAAGTTACGCTACTCGTTATTTGGAATGCTCGTAAGTAGGGTTACCACTGTATAATAAATGAAATATTTGGTATTAGATGACGTTTAAAATAGTTACATAGACAAAGACAAATATCAGGCAAATGTTCATTGCATTATAAGTGTTCACTGTAATTTTAAGTACGTGAAAAGTCTTGTGGGGATATATAAGGGTTTAGTTACTAAGGAGATCAATGTTGATTTATGGTTATTGATGTCATGCTGGTGTGTCATGTGAGATAAGAGCACATGAATGCCATCACACATTAAGTGGGGAAACTGGTTTATCAATGAGCCCTGAGTTTCAGAGTTAGTGTCAGGTCAGTAATAAAACATCTAGATGAGTGATGGTATGGATGTTGTCTCTGCAGTAGGTGGAAAACAGTGCTTTTTAGGGGTAGTTTAGCTTTATATGTTAACTGAACAGTTCATGTTACTGGTACTGATATGCTGATGAGGAACAGCAACAAAGCAAAAAGAATACATAATTTGTTCTGTCACGCACAAGTATTCATTTTGTGCACAAATGTTTTCTAATGGTAACCATTTCCTCCAAATAAAAACAACTTAAAGGCTTATCATGTCGTAAGACCTCAGAACTCCTTAGCATGGAGATTTATTGCAGCACTCAGCAAAAAAAGTGGGGACTTTTCTACACAACCACTGGGTTTAAAAAAGTGAAGCATTGAATAGAGGAGCACTTTCGATCACAATGTTCCATCACTAAACAGTGAAAAGAAGAACTTTTCTTTTCTTAAACTCCCTCAGCCACTACTTTATATTAAAAATGGTTTTAAATGCACACTAATGTTTCTGCAGCTGAGCTTTGAGATAAGTTTGGAGTTTAATCTACATGAACAGTTCACCTGCACTTCAATTACAAGCATATTTCACCCGTATTTACAAAAAGAGTCCAGTAATTAATAACTGTAGTGAGTTTAATCCAGTTTGGTGTATCGCTGTTGATGGTAAATGATGGGAAAACTGAACTCATGATGAAAAATTCAGATTACTGTTGCATTGAAATGACACTCTTGTTGATTTTTTGTTGATCTAATAAATATAATTTTTCCAAGTATTAATGCAGAGTCACTTTATATTATATTAACTGAAATACAGAAGGAAACAAAACAGGAAACATGTCTGCTTCTGAAAAGTGTTTGGATCATTTTGGAATCTACTCATGTTTAATATCTGCTCACAGTTTTTCAGTGATGTTAAAGCTTGAGTTTGCAGAAGTAATTATTGGTTGATTTTGAGGTCTGTTTTTGGAATTTGCTGTAGACTCTATAAAGTTTCAGTTTCTTTACTGCTTTACTTCCAGAATTTGCTTATATTCAGAGGAATCAATTACATTTTAAAGTAGCCTCTGTCCATTGCCCCAATGCTAAATATTTTAACATGCACCAGGAACAGTAATTAGAGCAACAACCCACAAAGTGGCAAAATACCCAACAACTGGGTCATACCACTAAAAATACAAATATTTCATTCTGCTTCTGATGTTAATGGTCTAGAAAGCTATTTTTATATACCAACATATTTTTGTCCTTTTCATGACTACTGACGTGGATGGCCTTGTTTGTTATGAGTAAAATGCATTTTAAACATTTAGTTAATAATTGTATTAAATGAAGTTGTATATACTTGAAATTACTGAATATTTTAGTGGATGATATAAACAGAGTATGCCCACAAAAACTGCACTGAACGAAGGGCGAGACTTAAGAAAATAATGTTGACAGCTGCATAATACTTCATAAAACTTCATCTCACTCAATCAATCAATCAAAATGTAAAACTCCCTCGAGGTTGGAAGAAGAAACCTTCTGAGGAACCAAGACTCGCAAAGGGGATCCATCTCTGATCAAACTACTGCTAGAAATGAACATCATCAGTTAAGTCTGACATTGTGCTGTAGTGTAAAACAATAATTATATTAATAATAGTAATAACTGCATCCATCTGGGGGTCAAAATAAAAGTGCATCAGCCTGGAAGCATCAGTCTGATTATCGCTAGCAGGAGTCCATTTCTGCTTCAGTGTAATTGATCATTACTTCAAACAATCCAAAATTAAAACTCAAACAATCCACAATATAATCTCAAATAATTCCAAATGAAAATTAAAAGATTAAATACTGATGTACTGAATGTAATTTATTTGCACAATTTATTGCACACAGGTGATTATTTTCTAAAGAAATCTCATTTGGTGTGCAATGGCCTTTAGAATGAATTCTCAAATGAAAATTCAGTGGCCAGTTCTGGGACTGTCAGGAGTAAAGGTGACAATGAGGAAAAACTAAATTTGTGGAGATATCAGTTTCAGTTTTAGTCCAGTTTTAATTGCATTGGTTTTGGGAATGATGGTACTGTCCATACAAGAAAAAGCATGTAAAATCAGAAGAGGTGGTTGTGTAATGCATTAGTCTTCTGTTTCCAGCATCACTTATCTTTTATAATATAAATCTTAATTTGGACACATTATGAAGAGACAGATGATGACTACCAACAAGATGGATGGATGCAAACAGAGGAATAATGAAGTTATTAAGAAGACTTAATAGCCAAACAGAAGACAGGATATTCTGCAGGAACACTACCCAAATGGACTTCAGCAGTCAGAACACAACGACGACAACAATACGATTAAAGGTGGATAATTCAAGTGTGTTCATCAGACGGAACATGATTCTTTGATGTTAAAGTGAATATTACAGAAGGCACTGTACTGTAATACAGTATTATACATGCAGTTTATCAGACATTAGCTGACATTAACGGCTAAATGCTAAACTTTCATTAAAGCTGAAAGTTAGAATGAACCAGCAGAAATAATTATAGTGATGGTAAAAACAAACTACACCCTCTGTATATTCTGGGGTTTTATGTATCAGGACATAATAAAAATCATATATTTCTCAGCAGGTCTCAAAATGAGGTAAACATAACCTCAGATGAACAACAACTACACTACACACACTACTCATACAACTAAGCTATTATTTATTTAACAAAAACTAGGCCAGAATGCAGACGCATTGTGTGACATACTAAGTACACCCCATGAATAGCTTATAGAGCTATCTTTAGCAGCAACAACTTTTAGTAGTTATTTCCCATGACTTTATCAGTCTTTCACATAATTCTTGTCCAGCATTCATTAGTGTTGCATCTCTTCATTGAGGTTTGTGGGCATTTGTTATGTTTTCTTAAGGTCCCAGCACAGAATTTTAATTTGGTCGAGGTCTGAACTTTGACTGCCCTTGCAACACTTTGAGCAATAACTTGAAGTACGTTTTTCACACGACTGTATACTGATAATATTGTTAAAAATAATAATGTCTTAAACTTTCAAAATAAGACCAATTCCCCATAAAGAAAACCATGACACTTGTTTGAACATACAAGAAGAAGAAAAAAAGAACGACGTCTGTTTATTATTATTCCTAGAAATAAAATACAGGAGACTGAACCTGAGGACACTTGAACTATTTTTAAAAATGAGCATCAAAACCTAGGACTAGCACATTTGTAAAATAATCACATGATCACAAATATTTATTCTGACAGCCTTAATGTCACGTTTGTTCTATAATAAATAAATGAAAGTCATGTTGCAAAATAAATGAAAGAATTCAGAATTTATTGAAACATCTTGTATTTAAGGAAAACAACAAACATTTAAAATATTAGTGTAGTAGCACCTTTAGAGGGCCGCGTTGAGAAATAATTGTTAAACTCCAGCTGTGTCAGGGGTCAGTTTGATTGACAGCTGATCATTTAAATGCACCTCTTTAGACATGTATTTGATCAAACCATTTTATAAATGTTTTTGATCAGCTAATATTTCATGGTAGTGACAGTCCTGCAGGAAGGTGAGCAACTCTACACAGCTGTTAACATCTGCTGAATGTCGTTATAAACCATAGCCAGCAAATCTTCTTTCTTCTGAGTGCCATCAAGACAAACTACAAAAGAAACAACAAAAATACAATAGTTTGTCCTCAGAGTGGTTTAAAGTGACCATATCCTACATTTGATTACCAGCAGCTCCACTTATATGGGTATTTATAGTAAAAACAGCCTAAAAGTCTGAAATGATTTTAGTAGACAGACAAAATAACCTGGAGCTAAACTGTTGTAGGCAGAATGGGTGGGGCTAAAATCCCACAGACACAAAGGTGGAGCTAAACTTGATGGAAACACACAGGGTGGAGCTAACCTGCTGTGGGCTAAATGGGTGGAGGGTTAATTGCTGTTCACTGAATGGGTAAGGCTTAAACTACCACAGGCTGAATGGGTGGAGATAAACAGTTGTAGGCTGAATGGGTGGAGACAAACAGTTGTAGGTTGAATGGGTGGAGACAAACAGTTGTAGGCTGAATGGGTGGAGACAAACAGTTGTAGGCTGAATGGGTGGAGATAAAGAGTTGTAGGCTGAATGGGTGGAGATAAACAGTTGTAGGTTGAATGGGTGGAGATAAACAGTTGTAGGCTGAATGGGTGGAGATAAACAGTTGTAGGCTGAATGGGTGGAGATAAACAGTTGTAGGCTGAATGGGTGGAGATAAACAGTTGTAGGTTGAATGGATGGGTCTACTAGGAGTGTTCATTAAATGATTGTGTTTAACTGAAGTATGGGTGGTTTAATACTAACCTAAATCATGCACCGTGGTCTCCATTTCTTTTCTGTTTCTTAGATACATGGGCCAGACATAACCATCAAAATAACCTGGGGGGTCCGGAGGAACATAGACTCTTGAACTGAAGGATGAAGAACATGACAATACAGACATGAGAACAAGAACCAGAGAGATAAAATATACAAATTTAAAAGGCAACATTAGAGTAAAGTCTTACCTTCTCCTCAGCTTACACATCTGGTAAGGTATCTGTAAGAAGTATCTCTTATCAAACAGCATGTTCAGGGGTCTGTTAGTGAAACATAGAACATTACTGAGGAACATCAGGAGCATTGTGGCTTTGATTTATGTCAGTACAGGGTGGTGTAACCTCTATATTTACTGATTACATGCACAGAAAACAGCCCAAAGACTGATTCCCTGTCCTAACTCAGTGTAAACAGTTTGTTCTAGATAAAGACCCCCACCTGCTCATCCATTTAGCCCCATGAGGCTTTTAGGACTCTGTACAAAGTTCCTCTTTAACAGCATATGTCAAGTTTATTTATACAGCTAGAACTGAGTCAAAGTGCTGTTTAAATGTGCAAGATCACAAAACACAATCTTCATTATATAAACATTGTTTAAAACATGCAGTTCATTGGCCAGTTTATATATAAAAACTAGACAGCAAAACATGATGTCATATAAATATACCAGTACATTACATCTATTCACCCTACAGCAGTTTAGCTCCCAAGCTGAAGTTATAAGGAGTGGTGCAACTTAGATTGCTTTCTAAAGGATGCACAATACAGGGGAGCCAATCAGAACAGAGCTCATTAATAATCTTAAAGGCACAAATACAACCTGCTTAATTAGAAGAGAAAAGGCTAAAAAATGGTAATGTAAACAAAAATTATCAATGTTTTTGGTAAATAAACCCACACAAATGTTACAAGTGGATCTCAGAAGAAATTACAAAAAGGATATTTTATCAGTGATATCAACTTCAGGAATCTAAAGCTTGTATTTGTCTAACCCACCTAAATATCTTGGACTACTAAAGGAAACAGCTTCATATAAAAGGATGTAAGCTAGACAATCTAGAATATCACACAGTATTGCATATAAAAGCAGTGGTCAAATTATACTGCAGGTGTATCACCATCTACAGACATTAAGTGTTATTTACCTGTAGTTAAAGATAAGAAACCCCTCGACTATAAGAGAAAACATGTCATTCTCCTCTGAATGCTTCACCGAGAGACTTCGAGAGACCAGAAAGCTATGTGGGTCCTGCATCCAGGATGTGACTTCACTCATCATCCTGTCCATGTGGAGAGCATCCAGTGCTGTAGAAGAGTAAACAGAGAAAGACAAAGTAGCATCAGTTTAATAGGAGTAATCAGGACATAAGTTTAAGAGCAGACAGCTACCAAGGACCAAAGAGTCAACACTTTAAAAATACCAGCATGTTTTATTTATAAAAATAGAAGAAAACGAACTTTTAAATTTTCAATGACAACATCCAGTTTTCAGTAATACAGGACTTAAAGATTCTGTTATTCTCCAGAATAACACAACGTAACGTAAAGGACCACAGCACACAAGCTTAGTTCTGAAACTGAACTGAGTTGTGCAAAAGATCCACTTTTACTGTATTTACATGTGCAGTCGTCTATTATACTGAAAAGTTTATTCTATTAAATGTTTTATAGTATGGCTCTTCTACCCTTCTGTTCACTAATGTGTATGTGTTCATGTTACTGCACTAGTGTAAAGGCCAATATATAGTACAGGTGACAAGTGTCACATGACAAAAAATTATGTGAAGGAGACAACATTTGTGTGTGCATGGGATGTAAAATGGTGGAAAGGCCGTCACACTTTGGATAAAAACTCCAGTTCTACATTCTGCAGTGCTGCTGTTGTAACTGTGTGGGCTTACCCTGTAGATAGTCTACATTATATCAGCAGGAGAGACTTGATGAATCGACTATTCCTGAGAGGATCACAGGGATCAGGCAGATCTATCGATTTCAGCATGTTTGTGGTCAAACAGAAGTGGACGTTGCAACAGGACAGGTGATCTGTCAGCTAATGTCATTGCTAAAAGTTACAGTAACATGTGTAGCCATCTTAGTTTAAGTTAAACGGTGACTAGTTAAAGTAGGCTATATGAATGCAGACAGCCACCTGCTGTACTATTCTATTCTGATGTTTCATCACTGCTGCAGGACTATAAAAGCCTACAGCACTGCAATTCAGTTGGGGTGCTAGGCATTCGGGTGCCTTAAGCACATGCTTTCTGTGCAACCATCCTGCCTCCCTCCAGCATGCAAGTCTCAGCGCATACGTGTCCCCGTGAGATCAAAGTCCATTGCGGATTGCAGATGCGTGTGTCAAGAAAGTATTTTTGCTCAAAACGTATTCTTGGACCTGGGGGGGGTACCGCAAAGTTTTACATGGTGCCCTCATCCACAAATGAGGCCCCATGCAGAGCGGCCCTGCAGCCATGTTGGTCTATCAAATTATTTTTTGCCATACCACTTGACTATATATGGACCCTAACATGTAGCTAGTTCTTAAGTGTTATTTTCTACTTCTGTATTCTCTGTACTGTGGCACCAAAATGTACTGGCCAATAAAGCCTGATACTGACCAACAAATTCTATACTTATACACACACACACACACACACACACACACACACACACACACACACACACACACACACAGAGTTCTTACTGTCATACTGTTTGAACCCATGGCTGTCAACTGGCACCACCGAGTCATCCTAAAAAAAAAAAAAAAACAACAGAAGCTCATACATACATACATACATACATACACACAGGTTACACTTATATAGCGCCTTTCTAGACACGCTTTACAATCAACACACTTCATATACACACACTCCGGTGAGAAGCTCAGTTAAGACATTCAGTAAAAAGAGGTTTTAGATTTCACATCATTACATGCAAGACGAACTACAGAGAAAGCTAAATCCAGGCTACATTTACTATCGCTAATGTCTAAAAGTGCAGTATAATACCATAAAATTTTCTCCTCTTAAAATAGTCAGATTTTGCCTTTACTGAAGGATTCCTTTAGGGGCCCTGTAGAACATACTGTTGTATTATTACAGGTGTTGTTCAGTAAGGTTTGTCAGAAAGAAACAGGTGAGAACCTTGAAAAATGAATCTTGGGAAATGACGCAGCTGTTTGGGAGAATTTCCTGGAGGCTTCTGCTCAGAGTGCTTTTACCCCCGTTTGTCATACTGAAAGAAAAAACAACACTCGAAATAAGAAAGTGCAACTACAAGAACCTTTCCAAAAAACAGCTTTAGGAAAAGTAAAAAAAAAAACAAAAAAACAAAAAAACACCTCAACTCAAACAAGTACTTCTACAACAGTAGTGAAAAAGACCTTAGAAAGTGAAACTTGTGTGGTTTCATTATTTTCTTTTTGTGCCCTTTTGGTCTAAAATAAAATGACAAGCTTCAAAGTGAGACAAATAAAGCAAAGGAGCAACAAGTCAAGTGTCAGGGATCACTAAAGAATGAACACTTATGTCTGATCCCGCAAAGCAGGCACATTAAGGTAGTCATATTTTGATGAATATAAATGACTGTACACTATGGTAGACTTTAAAGGTACATGACTTTACTCACTAATATACTTCAATAGAAGTTAATGTACATTAATCACTAATATACTACATTAGAACGTAAAGAACATTATTTAATGATGTGCAGTCTTAGATTATATTATTTCTGGATAATGTTAATGTGACCTAAAACTTCAGCGTTTTGTTACACAACTCCTAAAAGCAAATAACAAGAACCAAATTCAACAAATAAGACAAAAATATTAGACTTGCTCATTTATTTTTTGAGGAAAATGATCTAATACTACATGTCTGTCTGTCTGGCAAAGTATGTAAACATGTAAGATTTACAGATCATTTGAAGGTGAAATTTGAGTCAGGTGTTGTCAGTCAGTGGAATAACAATCAGGTGTGAGCGGGTGCCCTGTTTTATTAACAGAACAGGAATCTAGCAAAGTTCTATACATCATGTTTGTGGAAGTGTATCAAAGATTTCTGAGGACCTCAGAAAAGGATGCAAAATCTTCCATAAAAGAGCACCCATGGTGCTGAACTTGGTTCTGGGAAGAAAGAAGCATCACATCACAAATATCATAAACATCCACATGTTCATCAGTTCCAGACAAGCAGTGAGGATTGACAGAGCTGCTGCTGATGATGATAATGATGAAGCAGTAGCATGAGAGGGAGTTGTGTCAATGTAAAGTTGTATGTCATCGGCATAGCAGTGAAATGAAAATCCATAGTGACTGATAACCTGGCCAAGGGGAAGCATATATAAAGGGAAGAGGATGGGCCCAAGGACTGATCCCTGGGGAACCCCGCAGGTCACTGCATATGACAGATCTTGCAGTTCCAGTGGAAACATACTCAGTTCTGCCAGTGAGATTGAACTGTAACCAGGTGAAAGTAGCATCCGTGAGTCCAGTGGTATGGTATAACCGGTTAAAGAGTATACCATGGTCAATTGTGTCAAAAGCAGTTGACAGATCAAGGAAGATAAGCAGAGAGAGTGAGGTCATTAGTGACTTTAACTAGAGCAGTTTCTGTACTGTGAGCAGCGTGGAAACCAGGCTGAAAATTTTCCAAAAGGTTGTTGTATTTAAGGTGATCCTGAAGATGAGTGGCAACTACTATTTTCAATATCTTGGTAATAAAAAAGGAAGACTGAAGAAATGAATAGTCCTAAATTAACAAAAAATTCAGGATCAAGAGTAGGATTTTTTGACAAGCAGTTTGATGATGGCAGTTTTTAGTGTAGATGGAACATGTCCAGCTTGGAGGTTGAAGTTAAAGTACATGACTTTACTCACTAATATACTTCATAAGAAGATAAAGTAATTACTTTATTTACTGAAGTACTTCAGTAGACGTTAAAGCACATTACTCACTGATGTACTTCAGTAGACGTTAAACTACATGACTTTACTCAATGATGTACTTCAGTAGACGTTAAACTACATGACTTTACTCACTGATGTACTTCAGTAGACGTTAAACTACATGACTTTACTCACTGATGTACTTCAGTAGACGTTAAACTACACGACTCCTCACTGATATACTTTAGTATTAGTTAAAATACTAAAAATAATCAGGACTATTATTGAGACAATGTAAAACACTGCAACAAACATATAAAACTATCTCATGGTGAAAATGACTAAAACTTCTCACCCTCCTATGCCAACGATGAACTTCTTCATGGCCAGATGTTGGCTCTTCATGGTCAGGTGTTGCCTCTTTAAGGCAGCTTTGTGTTGTTTGTTTTTGTGTTGTTGCAGTAAGAGCACGTTGAAAGCTCGTGTTTCTTTTCTTTGAAAAGTTCATGCTGGACTCAGCTCATCCCCTCAGTTAAGCAAAGCGGACTGGACACAATTTAGGACATGTTTAAAAATCCAAAGTCTCTTACTCGCTGACCTCTTTACGTGGAGTTTACGTGTGATATTGCCCCATCTACCGTTTAGAGGCAGTGCAAGTGAAACAGAAGTGAACATTTTCCACCGCTAGATGGCGCAAGAAGTTCAATCCAATAAATAAATACATACATACACACACACAGATACACAGGTACATACATACATACATACAACAAAGACATTTTATTTTTTATTATGCACAGAAATCTTCAGCAAAATGTTGACAATATATACACCATTCAGACATAATATTATAACCACTCGTCCATTTTATCAGCTCCATGGGTGTCCTGGGGGTGCAGGTGTTCAGCAGTTTGTTGAGTCTGCTCTGACACAATTAAACATGCTCATTACCTGCTGAGCTGAATCAGGTGTGTTTGATCAGGAAGATCACCAAACTGTGCAGGAATCTGGCCCTCAAGGACTGGACTTTGATACGTGTGCACTTTGTAACTAGCTGATTTCTGTAACGTCTAGGGGTGTCAAACTGCAGTCCTCCAGTCAAACTACAGTCCGGATTATTGCAGAGTTTGGTGATCTTCCTGATCAAACACACCTGATTCTGCTCAGCAGGTAATGAGCAGGTTTAATTGTAGTGCCAGAGTAGAGAAATCACCAAACTGTGCAAGAATTCGGCCCTCCAGGACTGGAGTTCGACACCCCTCTAAATTATTAAGAGCTATTTATTACATATATTAATGTGTATATCACCACATTACACAAATCAGCTTTGATAAATAGTGGAATATTTTAATGAATTTCTTGACCTGAAGGAAGCAAAGATCTTTGTTATTCCTAACAAAAATGTGAACTTTCTCCCATTTTTTAAATAATTTGAGATGTTTGGAGTTGTGGTTCACTGTGACTCTGACAAAGAAAGATGGATGGAGTTGTTATACAGTACAAAAATGCACCAATGTGGGCACAATTTAGATTGTCTCCGTACAGAGAAACAAAGGAACTAATCCAGTCTGTAATTTGTGGATGATGACATCTTGTGTTTGCTCTGTATTCACCCCTGATCTGACAGACAGGTCTGAGCACCTGAAATTACAAATGAGACAATAAGAATTTACATTCAACATCCTACAAATGCACAACACATCTGAACCATCAGGTTATTAAACTGCTTAGAAAACATCTCTCAGATGGTAAATCTCATTGTGACACAAGAACAATTTTCTGTAATGTAATGGCTCATTAGGAACCCTTCATAACCCAATGTTTTAATAGTAAAATAAAAAAATGACATGCACACATTATTGTTTATTATTTTGTGAGCTGTTTAAAATGAAAGTAGCCCTCTCTAGTTCTCTGTCAGTTACCTTTAACAAACGGAGACACTGTCATTGTCTTACTGATCAATCACCACTGATATCAGATTACATCACCCTATCACCCAGCACTAATTAGAAATAACTTTAATTAATATTAATAAATAAAATAATAATAATAAACATTAATCAAATGTAATAAATCTCTTACTTGGTGCATTTTCTTTGTTTCCTTGGCTGGTTTCAATGTGTGGAATGATGAAGGAGCTCCGGCAAATATCACAGGGGCTGTACTGTAAACATAAAAAAAAAAACATTTGTTAGTTCAGATGAGAAAATGAGGAGATCAGTAAGATTTTAATAATCCACACTAATTTCCATAATAAGAAAACAAAATCATTTTAATAGTCAAAACACAGCATAACTCAAAAAAGTGTAGATCATTCTGATGAATTAATTTTAGCAACATTTGTAAAGTTTTAGGGATTATCATCAGTTTGGCACATATTATAAATAGAATCACCTGTTTTAGACTAAAAATCTCAAAATCAGGTTGTCTATAAGTAAAATTGACTTTTTCAACCGTTTTATGACCACTTTGCTCTCCATTGTCCCAAGTTCAAAACACCTTCAAGCTGTTTCTTCATAAGCATTTGGCCCCACGAGTTAATGCCATTCAAAACTTTCTCATTTCCATAAACTCACTAGCTAACAGGCTGGATTGCAAAGCCTTAGTTTGATAACGCAGCACATACCACAAATAATCATTCTTCTTCAGCTGGGCAGTGACAAGATTAAAAACATTTAAGACCCATCTGATTTGTTACACACACACATACCTACTGTGTATACACTACTGCTCAAACGTTTTAGAACATCCCAATTTTTCCAGTTTTGTATGTAAAATGACTGAATTTAATGTCTCATCAAACAAAGGAGTAAAATAAGACATCATGGAATCATTTTATAGACCAAAATGTCCTTTATTCTAAATATCCTTGTTATCCTGAGGAGCCTAGTTTGCCAGAGGAGCCTTGTGAGTTTGTGGCTGTTCTAAACTGGGATCCTGTATTTGATTGTTACATCTCTGTGAATATAATAATATCTTTTGTTTAAGAGGAGAGAGCGAGAAAGAGGTAGGATGTAACTCACGGGCAGTTCTCTGGGTCTGCTGAAGGTGGGGGTGTTTCTGCTGTACATTACTGTGAAGGGTTTTTTCCCTGTGCTGGGGTGTCGTGTGCAGCAGAGACGCAGTGAGGCAGCAGGTAGGTGGACGTCCCAGGTGCGTGGGTATTCTTCTACCAATTCACACACCAGCCTGTTACACACCGTGAGATATATTATTCTACAACACCTAAACACCCACATACTGTGTGAGAATACATGTTTGTTTTCCTTACAGTAACTTAAGACATCTTATAGTGACACTTCAGCCCAATAAATAAATGAATGAAATAAAATACCCCACCCAACATGAGTGTAATTCACCAGTCAAGACCTGTTTGGCATCAGAATTTAGTTCCTTTAATTAAAGACTGCAACTATGAGGCAAAAGTCCCTGTCAAATAATGGAAGTTAATACCCCACCAATTAGCATGGTGCTAAATGCATGCCTAAAAAAATATCCCCTCCACAGTCTGTGTTGAGTTGTTCAGCAATCTCAAATAGACTTTATTATGTTGTTTCTGACACTGTATGATACATTACTTATAAATGTTATTAAATTAACGTTCCCTTATGGAAAGTTATGGTAAAACATATCCCCAAATAGAATGCTGCTTACTCATTGAGGAGAGACTCGGTGACCAAATCCAGATATCCAGTCTGGCGGTGGTGGATGATCAGTGAGCTTGTATTCACATTTAAATGTTTCTTCAAACTACGATTAATCTGAAAAAAAAGAAAAGAAAACAAGACTAAAGCTCTACACTGCAGTATGGGGTAGTAAAGCCAGTGTGGTATCTAGTTGCTACAGTGTTGATGTTAACACAGAAATAAAGCACCGTGTTACAATACTGTTTACTTTTTCCTGTAATGAAGTCACTCTTGTAATCACATTACAATTACTGACTTCATACGAATGTAATTACTTGCGTGACTCCAAAAGAACAATGTTAACTATGCACATTTAAAACTTGTCTGTTCTTGTATGTCCTCTATACTCTATGAGAGATTACTGTGCGAATGTAAAAGTTATTAGTTTTATGAATCTTTAAAGCTTCTAGAAAGTTCTTTTAGATTTAATTATTATTAGTAACACTGACACTGCAGCTCCAGGTCTAAAATAAACAAGCAAAAGTTGAACTTGGCTGATCGACTGCATTTGAAGCAAGTTAAAAATAGTATAAATATCATTTGTTACCACTAAGATGAGATGTTTAGGAAGTCTGGAGAGGAATCCGAGTGGAAATCCAAGTTGGAGAATAACTTCAGCTAGCCGTGCTGCAGCACCGTGGATTTTATTCTGTGTGAGAGGAAAAGCCTCCACCCATTTAGAGTAATAGTCAGTCACGGTCAAGATGTGTGTATGTCGGTGAGTTGTGGTTGGAAATGGACCTCTAATGTCCATCCCAAGCCACTCCCATCTCTCTGTAACCTACAAAAAAATGTTTAAACATGTTTACAAACTACACAGCTCTTGAGGTGACAAGATTAATATTTGTTAATGTGATAATAAATTGTGGCTACAAATTAATATTTCAAGGCTACAAGAGGAAGACCAAGAATAATCTGGGTAGATAACATCAAGACATGGACTGGATTATCAGGTAATAACCTGCTACAAGCAACGAGAGACAGAGGACACTGGAGAGAAGTGACTTGTCTGTGCAGCCTAACATCACAAAGCAATGACAGCGTGTGACATAACTAGACAAGTGAAGTTTTATAAAAATATAATGCATTAAGAAACGTGTGACCCAGTGTCCACTGCAGAAAGGAAGAAACTGTAAAGCTATTAAGGAGTCTAAGGATAGTGGGCATATGGCAGTGGACAATAGTGTTCAGGTGGGAGTCAAATAGATTGTGACATCTGGTGGTCAAACCTAACAATTGCATTAGATGGCATAATGAAAAGAATGCATGTGATACTGTCCATCACAATGTGTCATTACTTCCTTATTATTAAAAATATCTTAACAATTAAGATTAGCGATGGTTTCATACTGTCATACAAAGTTAAATTCTATAGATATGAACTTACCTCAATTATACGGGGCTTTGTTTGTTCTGAGATTCCATAAGCAACATGAGGCATCTGTATTATAGAAAACTGTTATTAACCAAATGTATTTAATTTCAATGCAAGAATCATCACATTATGCACGCAGATAAAATCAACATAACATCAATAACTTACAATGTTTAATTCATCATCTCCATTCCAGCGAAAGCACTGGAATGTGGAAAAGTTGAAAGTGAACACAGTCAGTCAATGGTTTTCATTTATACTTCAGATTAATGTAATAATATGTATTTATAGTATAGATTAAATACAGAACAATACATATTTACATTACCTTGGGTAAACAGTAGTCACTGTGGAAGAAGCTGGGTATGGTCATACCTCTGTCCAGACATTCATCTCCTAAAATAGTCCATGTTGCAGACGGCCTGGTCATAAAAAAGAAAAACAATGACAGCATTAGTCAGGGAGATAAAGGAGACATGTTATAATATACAATAAAATGATAAGAAATTTGCAAAAAACAAAAACAAATTGTCTAATTAAGGAGTTATCATTTAATATCCGACAATGCAGGGTTTAACACATAGTTATGATTAATCTGTATAAACTACTGTTTACTAAACAATGTAAATATAAAAAACAAAAAAAAAACAAATACTAAACATTAGAAAGTATTTTAGATGCAGAAGCAAGAACACAGTTCAATAAATTTGATGTACATAAAACCTGCACAACATAGCATAAGCAGGTAAGTGTCTGGTTAGTGCTTGGCTGGGAGACCTCCAATGCAAAGCTTTGTGTGGCTGCTGGAAGTGGTGTTAGTAAGGGCAACCAGAGGTGCTGTTCATGTTGTTCTGTGTGGAACCCAAAGCCCCATTGCAGTTATAAGGACACTGTACTGTAAATATGGTGCCGTCTTTTATGACATGGAAAAATGAGGTCTCTATTTCTGAGGTCACACAAAGATCCCAGCATATTCTACAGGTGTTACTCAATGTCCTGGCTAAATCATCCCAATCTTCAAAAATTTGCTCACCTCTATGCCTAATAGCTAATGTGTGGTGAGAGTTCTGGAGTAGCATTGTCCAAGTGTATACTGACCACTGGTGGTTGTTGAGGTGAATCTCTGTTTGTCCTAAATGTCAAAGCACTACAGAAAGGTAACTATAAGTAAGTATATAAGATGTATATCACTCAGGCACTGGTTAGGATACTGACCTCTTATTGGGTTCCACAAAGCGTACGTTGGTACTAGGCTGCATTTGAGGTGCTTCAGCAGTATCTTGTATACAGGGCTCTGTTGGGTTCTGTGAACCGAGTTCCTCTGATTGGTGTGATTGTAGAACAGTAAAACCTGTAACAGGTTCAGGTTCTATAGTGATGACTGTGCTGCTGGTGTGTGACAGTTTAGCTGGAGGAAGATCAAGGGCAGCCTCTATGATTCCCTTCATTAGAACCAAAATAAAGCAGGAAATTAGAGCACCATTACATCACAAGCTTGTTATTTCTATAAAATAGTCAATTTCAACAAGCAGTACAAACATTTGTAATTCTTTCCGTGAACTGTCCCTTGCAGATGCTTTAGAGATACTAACGTTGCCTTTAAATTACATTCAGCTACATAGCTATTTATCCACTTCATTTTTTCCCCTAAAAGTAAACCAGAGCCTAATCACAACCATAACTTTAATGCAAAATCAAACCGTAATTCCAAAGGTTTCACAGATATTCTGTTATTAAATCAAATGTTTTAAGATCTTTATCAAGTGGGAATAAACATTACTGAATCTCAACTCACCATTGCTCTTCTACTCCTGGGGTCAATTTTTCTCTGAAAAAAGAGATAAGTGTAAAGTTGTTGGAACAGTGCTATGAGGAATGTGTACCATAATCTAACAACTCCAGATTCTTCTCTTGTACATTAGTAATGCACTGTTAACTAATGTACTCACTATTAGTAAGTACAGTAATATACTTTCACTTCTACTAATGTATATTAGTGAATAAGGTATGTTTTCCATCTCAGTTTCACTTTACTTTCATTTCTGAGTATAATTTCATTGTGTTTTGTTGGTTCAGCTTGTGGACAGTTTTACTTTGTACCCCTCACTTTGTAGTTTCTGTGTTTTATTTTAGACCAAAGCCTCCAGAAAGAGAAGAACGGAGACATACAAACTTCACTTCCTATGCTGATGCATGCTGGATATTCCACTGAACTGAACTGTGTACTTATTATTTCACCATGAATACTTTTTAGGTGTGTAGGATATTAGAATGTGCCACAGAACTCTGTGGATGCTGTATTTGTACTGCATGTGTCTGACCTTTCTGCTCTGAAGATGGCCAGGAAAAGAGAAGATGGTGGGAACTGCCCATGTGTGAAGTCTTCTTCTTGTTCCACCGACAATATTGTAACATTTTCTCTCAAAGTGACTGGAGCAGATTTTACTGTGTGGCTCTGGAGTCCAGTCTTTCCATTTCATGTTCCTCAGCCACTTTTTAAGTAGGTCAGGGTTTTTCAGAGGGAAGCTGTGAGTATTTGTACCAACAGAAGATTATGTTATTTTTATATGACTTAGATGGCTAAATACAAAATCAAGCATTAGTGCAAAAATATTTTTGTAGAAACATTTAAGTTGGCCTCTTTTTATCTACACTCCTTGTCCATTTTACCAGCTACACTGACCATATAGGGACAATATGTACTACAAGTTCTACAATTACAGTTAATTATAGTCAGGACTTAACATCTACAAGTTGGACCAACATGGAAAACGTGTCTAGAGTGGACAGTGAACATAATGCTTAACATTTTCAGCAGTTCCACTGTGTCTGATCCACTTGTGCATCAGTGCAATGCACCCTAACACACCACCACCATGTCAATGTCACTGTAGTGATGAAAATAATCCACCATTCAGACAATACCTTCTCTATGAGGTGAAAGGAGGCTAACAAAGTATGCAGAGAAATAGATGTACTGCAGTCTGGAATTGTACAACTATAAAGTGCACCAATATGCCCATTTATTGTGTAATGACAATAAAGTTGAATCTAATCTAATCTAAATATTTAAGAATACAAAAAATACAATAAACTGTGTATTTAAAAATATGTATTCTACATATTGGTCATTTAAATGAACTCATGTAAGCAGCTGGTGTAATTTAATACAACTCTGAGAAGGTGGAGACCCAAACCTATAATTTTTTAACCCACATGACAGTAACATTACTAAGAGCACGTTCTCAAAATTGATAACTGATTTAGTCTTGTGCCAGAGTGTTCAAGGCTTTTCCACATTACTGTACAGAACGCACACGTTATTGAATATAAAAATGTGTATAAGAAAGGTCTAACTTTAGTCCTGTTCATACGTGTTAGGTTTGTCAGTATATTATTCTGATGAATATTATGTTTAATACATACCTGTGAAAAGCGAGACTTTTATCTCTTGTGTTATTCTTACAGTTATAAGCGCTGCAATAAAACACCATTTTAACCTCTATTCGGCAGTTTAACACCAACGTTTTAGAAAAGTTTACCACTTAATTCTCTGCTGAGATATCACCACCACTACACACAGTAAACAGATGCACGTCCAGGCGCGTGTGAATTACGTCATCAAAGCGCGGCCACTGGTTGTGTCTGAAAACACTGAGGTAAAGTTAGTTCGATATTGGACATTTGTTTTATATTCGTAATTCCGCTGTTCCTCACCAGTTAAGAAAACGCTTATTTACCAGTACAATTACAGTTTCGTGGTGAAATAGAAGTAGACATCAAGCTACAGCCACAACATTTACTAAAATCCACTTGTTATGATGAAGCCAGGACGCAGGAGCATTTGTTGTGAGTTGTTTGTCAGGCTGAGGCAGGAAGTTTTGTTCAAAGCAAATTTTTACATACAAGGCTGCATTCAAAGCTCTATTTTGGTCTGTTTTAAAAGACACACATAGAGCTAACAGTATTTTTGAAGTGTGTTGATAACTGAATGTGTGTCAGTTAAAAATGCTTTTATCTCAGTGATGCCTTCTAAGACACCTTGATCCTTGCTGCCAAAGGCATCTGCCTATCTATCAGACACAGCTGTTACATGCTGTTCAGTATACTATACTGCACAGTGCATGTAATACACTACTGCACACTCCTCCCCCTTAATACTAGAGTATTGTCTAAGTGAAAGATGTGCTCGTGCACAGTGGAACCTGATCTCAACATCTGTGAAGTGAGACAAACATAAAGTAGGGTGGTCCCAATTTTTTTGACTTCTACAAAATCAAACTCCCCCACTCTTAATCTACTACTAGAATTAACAATGTGGTGAATATTTTTCCAAATGACTTAATATTCAGGGTATTTCCCTGCTTTGAAGAGTCTAAGATCTAAAACATATATGTATATATGTATATATATATATATATATTTTATTTTTTTTACACTTTTAAGTTCACTGCATTATTCTTTATGTGTTTTGTCATAGTCTGTATGACTTTAGTGTTAATGTAGGACAAAAAATAAAAACCAAAAAACATTGAATTAGAAGGTGTGTCCTCACTTTTGACTAGTACTGTATTCAAAATGAAACAATGAAACTGCAGTCTTAAAATAAGCTTTTTTAATGAATTGCTCTGTATTCTTGTTCTGTATGTTCTGTATACAGCCAATTTCAAACACATATACTTACCTATAGATCATATATGTAATGCAGGAGGTGGGCTAACTTACTCAGAAGAAACATAAAACTTGTAGGCAGGGGTGCACTAACTTTTACACAGTACTGTATATAATTCTTTATTCATTCAGTAAGGATTAATTCCACAGTACTTGTTTTAATAGTTACATTAGCTTCATCAGATCTGTCCACAGCTCTGATTCTGTTATGATCCATATAAAACACAAATCCTCTATAAACGAGAACCAGAAAAGAAAGTCAGTGAAGTAAGATTATAGAACAGAGAACTTCAGTATTTCTTTCAGCTGACAGGTACCATATACAAGCTTCAGTATTCACAACCTTCCCTCATCTTTCAGTCTATCATTGAGTTGGCACAGCTGCAATAGAAATCCATCATTGGGTCCGATCTCCCGTCTCTCTCTCACAGTGGCCACAGCAGCTCGAACGTTCAGTCTTTGCTTCAGCATCAGATAAGCAATCACCAGCGAAGCTGACCGGCTGTAACCCTTCTGACAGTGGACATACACATTTCCTTAAACATATATACAAACAAATAAACAAACTTAGTGATATTCTTATTAAAGGTTTGATCAGTATAATGAGTATGGTTAGTGTATTGTATATGCTTAGTGTGATGAGTATAGTCAGTAAGGTAAGTACAAACCGGATTCCAAAAAAGTTGGGACACTAAACAAATTGTGAATAAAAACTGAATGCAATGATGTGGAGATGGCAAATGTCAATA
>BRDA01037135.1:0-12334 GCA_036984385.1 Crenuchus spilurus | reverse complement strand
CTGTAGAGTGGTGATTCTGACACTAGGGGGAGCTCTAACATTGTTCTACAGCAGCTACACTGATAAAGCCTGTAATTCACCAAATCACCAAACTTTGCTTGACACCAGCCCTCCAGGACTGGAGTTTGAGACCCCTGTTCCAGACGAAAAAGCACTTTTCAATGATAACTCACCACTGGCATTGCAATTTGGTCCTAGACTAGGCTTAATCAGTGCTCAGGAAAACGACTATCAGAGCTAAAAAGTAAAGGCCAGGCTCGTCAGCACTGCTACATCAGCTGATTCTGACATCCCTGATGTCCAAAAACAAGCATTTAGTACATAAGAACAAACAGGAGATTAGCTATGCTCATAAACACAGCAATAATACGGCAAGATGGGAAAAATGATGGGTTCTCTTGCGCTCGTGTCCCCAAGCCGGGTCCATAATTATCCAAATTTCTTCTGATGTATGTGTTTACTCACTGAGCAAGCTTTCTCTACGCTCCTTACAAAGCCAGTGACTACAGGCGGTGACACAAGCAGAGAATGATGGTACGCAAACCTCAGAGCAGGGAGTGTTTAAAATTAACAGCATGTTTCATGGCTCTAAACCCGGTCTTTAAAGATCTTCCCCAACCAATCAGCACGTTCACGCTATTCTAGCGCCAAGATCTCACTCCAAAAGTTTGTGTACACCCCTTCTACTGAAACACCCCAAACTTTTGAGTGGTAGTGTATATTTACATGTAAACTTACTTCTGTTGCTATTCACTGATGTAAAAATCTTAAAAACGGTGGTGAAGTAGCTGATTATCCCGTAATAGTGCTCAGGTGACTGTGTGATCATTACCGTCGTCTGAACTGGACTAAAGTTTTATGGACCTCTTTATGAGCGCACTTGTGTGGGTTTACAGCATTCCTGGAAAGCCACACTGGCCTGAGTGGGCCGGCGCTGCACTTTAAGCTTTCACACTGATTTAATAGTGATCTAAAAGGTCTCTTCAGTCAAAAAACAAGATTCTGTCTCTATTTCTATCTCCCTTCTATACCCTTTTTATTCCTCTCTTTACACAGTGGGCCGCTCTGGCTCAGAGCCCAAGCCCATCTCTGATCAGTGGTTAATGCTCTTAAATGTGACAGGACATGTGGGGCTTTAGCACAGGTTAACTGACTGGTATGCAGGTCAGTAGTGGTGACATGGACAAAATGCACTGCTGGGTACAGGTATACCACTGTCAGAGGGCTGTCCTGGCAAACAAGCAGCAGTCAAAGGTGGTGTCCTTGTAAGCAAACATCTGTCCAGAGGGGTGTCCTGGCAAATGAACATTAGTCAAAGGTGGTGTCTTTGCAAACAAACATCTGTCCAGAGGGGTGTCCTTTCAAACAAACATCAAAGGTGGTGTACTCACAAACAAACATCAGTCAAAGGGGGCATCCTGGCAAACAAAAATCTGTCCAGAGGGGTGTCCTTACAAACAAACGTTAGTCCAAGGGGGTGTGCTTACAAACAAACGCCAGTCCAAGGGGGTGTCCTTACAAAGAAACGTCAATCAAAGGTGGTGTCCTTGCAAACAAACATTAGTCAAATGGGGTGTCCTCGCAAACAAACTTCTGTCCAGAGGGGTGTCCTCACAAACAAACGTCAGTCAAAGGGGGTGTTCATGCAAACAAACATCTGTCCACAGTGGTGTCTTTGCAAACAAACATCTGTCCACAGTGGTGTCCTTGCAAACAAACATCTGTCCACAGTGGTGTCCTTGCAAACAAACATCTGTCCACAGTGGTGTCCTTGCAAACAAACGTCAGCCAAAGGGGGTGTTCATGCAAACAAACATCTGTCCACAGTGGTGTCCTTGCAAACAAACGTCAGCCAAATGGGGTGTCCATGCAAACAAACATCAGTCAAATGGGGTGTTCATGCAAACAAACATCTGTCCAGAGGGGTGTCCTTTCAAACAAACATCTGTCCACAGTGGTGTCCTTTCAAACAAACATCTGTCCACAGTGGTGTCCTTTCAAACAAACATCTGTCCAGAGGGGTGTCCGTTCAAACAAACGTCAGCCAAATGGGGTGTTCATGCAAACAAACATCTGTCCACAGTGGTGTCCTTTCAAACAAACATCTGTCCAGAGGGTTGTCCTTGCAAACAAATGTCAGCCAAAGGGGGTGTTCATGCAAACAAACATCTGTCCAGAGGGGTGTCCTTTCAAACAAACATCTGACCAGAGGGGTGTCCTTTCAAACAAACATCTGTCCAGAGGGGTGTCCTTTCAAACAAACATCTGTCCAGAGGGGTGTCCTTTCAAACAAACATCTGTCCACAGTGGTGTCCTTGCAAACAAACGTCAGCCAAAGGGGGTGTTCATGCAATCAAACATCTGTCCAGAGGGGTGTCCTTTCAAACAAACAGTCTAGGCGTCTGTAGTCTTATTAAACGCATAAGAGCATTGACTGAAACAAACATTAAACAGTAACATTTGTCTGTCAGTAGTGAGATGTTATCGTTGCTCTGCTAACATTTTTATTAACGGCTGTTCACCACATTCAGGGACCACATGTATGTGCTTGTAAATTGATTTTCTTCAGACTGCTGAGGGTAGTGTGCACTCTCACTGTCAGTCAGAACTGGTGATCAGGGAAGGACATCGATTTGGGAATGTTAATGATTATAACTTTGAGAGAAATGTAGAGCCGCTGTGTACACGACCCTTTTCATCAGATGTGTGTGTTAACTGCAGTGTAACAGAACTCTAGATCACAGAAACGTAACAGAATCAGATGAAACTTGACGAGATCGGGTCAGGATGCTGCTATCGGTTTAAAAGACAAGTGAGAAGCGCAGCAGCTGCCGGCGAACGAGCAGAACAAGCGTGTCGATCAGTGTTTGTTTGTCTGCTGTTTGATACTTGATGACAGGCTGTGACGTAACAGGAAAGACTGAGTTTGTTTCTGTGGTCAGCTGGTGGACTGCGTGACTCAGCCGAGCCAGACCCAGATGGCTCGAATAAGGAACAATCACTGTGTTATGTGCGACAGTACCAGAATATCAACACAGAAGGGGCCACAGCTCTAACGTTCTAAAGGACCCAAAGTGTCTTCTCCTGAATTCAGAACGTCCTGTCTTCAGCATTTACACGGCTGTCTGTCTTCACCGTCACTGCAATTTGTCTTTTATCACAGAAACACACAACGTGTCAACAGGACCTACAGATCCACTTACATATAGGGCAGTTAGCCGACGCTAGCTTGTATAGGAAGCTATAAGCACCAGCATTTTACAGCACATCTACTGTTATTTAACAGTGTTTTACTGTATCAGACAGTAAAATAACAGCTTTTATGGTCATTTCACAGCAAAGGTGTGAAAAGTATTGACACTCATGACTCAGGTAGAAGTACAGATACTAGGGTTTAAAAAGACTTTTATAGAAGTTAAAGTATCAACTGAAGCTTTTTACTGAAGTAAAAGTACAAAAGTTCTGGTTTCAAAACTACTTAAAGTATAAAAGTAAAAGTCACGTAAGGAAAACAAAAGCCAAAACTTAGGCTGTGCCACAGGGGCATATAGTGCACTACAGGGGTGCAGGAAAAAATTGCTTTGAGCTTGAATCGCGTTTCTAACATTGGACGATTCAGCATCGATTCTCGTTTTCAAAAAATATTTTTTTTTTGTGGGTGCGGATGTGCCTTCTCAGCCACCGTTGTGCTAAGCAAAACACGGAAGCAACGTGGGCTAAACAGTAAATATGTCAGTGTTAAATCAACACTATTAGAGTTAAATTAACACTGAGGGTGTCAAAATTTAACACTCCCAGTGTTAATTTAACTCTAATAGTGTTGCTTTAACACTGGCAGATTTACTGTGTATGAACAGGCATGCAAGCCAAGCCGCGGTCTTTGAAAGCAACCATTTGGAAACACTTTGGATTTTACCGTCAACCCGGCCCGGGTAAGAAAGGGCTGGACGTGACTCATGCGATTTGCAGAGATTGCAACGGTAAAGTATTTTGTTTGGATTTTGTTTGGAATCGGAAAAAAACTGATTAGTGACCCCAAGAATATTAAAATGGTGATGTTGACATTTTTGGGATGTACTGGCTTCCTGTTTCAGATGCATATACACCCCTTAAAAATGAAAACATTTTAATCATTTTAAATATATTAGTGACCATATATGTGTAGTACTGAGCTTAATGGAGAGTGATGAGACACGTGACGTGCAGGTGTGATGGATGGCTTACCAATAGGGTGTCAGAATGGTATGTTTATACTTATCATTCAACCAATCACATTCACTCTTTCTGGATGGCCAGTTTATCTGGAGAGGATGTTTTCTGAATGATGAAGAGTAGAAAGTACTGATAATTGCATGAAAATGTAAGTAAGTAGAAGTAAAACGTCATCTGAAAATAATTACTCAGCAAATTACAGATAACCAACATTTCTACTTAAGTATAGTAACAAAGTATCTGTACTTCATTACTTGACACTTCTGTTTCACAGAACATTTAAAGATGTTACTGTTATTTTACAGCACATCTACTGTCATTTATTTTATCAGTGTTATATTTTATACTGTATTACAGTATGAGACGGTAAAACATCATCTGATACATCAGAGCTGGGGATCCTGCGCTTTCCTCCGAGCGCATTGGCTGCCTAGCGACGATGTATCCGCAGCTGGAAAAGAGGCGGAGCCTGACTTCACATGAATCAGAGGAGGCCTGTGCTAGTCTTCACCCTCTCTGGGACAGTCTTAGAGAATGGGTGGGGAAAAAAATGGTTCTTTTCATTAATCTGAATCCACCGATATATCGTGGAGTCCAAATTTGGCATTTTTTGCAACGTAACTCAATAGTCACCTAAATAGCTTAACTATTTCCATCATCTCAAACTGCATCCTGATCTTAATGAAGGTCTCAATCTAGTCAGTCTGGCTCAAATATGACATCTTTAGCTACTTGAATATAGAATTTCATGGCACAGATGAATGAAAGTTTTAAAAAATGTGTTTTAGACGTGGTGAATATTGCAATCTTTGAAAAACGAGAGCAACATCAACATAAATGAATCCCATTTGTCCTTCTGGTAATTAGTAAGAGCTCAACTCCTGCATGATTCACCCAGCATCAGCATCACTCAGGCTGATGTGACATTATCTTACATTTAAATTCCCACCCAAATGATATAAGAAACCTGAATGTGACTGTGTCACTGTAAAAATCATGCTGTGCTCAGTTTGCCAGGGTGTTTCACACAACCATGCCATCCCCGCTCACCTCAGAGGCAGCGCTCAGAAGGCTGAGTAGTGGAAAGCCGGTCCCAGGAATAATGGGATGTCTTGTAGGCGGTTATTTAAACCGTTTACCCGCCACCGAGTGCTGGCTGGAGAGCCCGAGGGTGCATTATCCTAATGACGCGCGAGCCGGGATTAAAATAGCGCGACACTTCGGAGCACTGCTGCTTTCTGACCTCACTCTGCGTGGCAGGAGGCCGGCGAGGTGAGACAGAGCGGCTCGGGAGGGGAAGAAGTGGGCCAGGCGGGCACCGAGCACAGGGAGGGCAATCCTTCAAACAACCAGGTGACCGCTGCTAGGCGACCCAGGAAGCGCCGCGGTCCGTTGCGTCATTGCGCTGAGATGGGATGGAGAGACACTCGTTCATCTTGACCGTGGAGTAGCGCTAAGCAAGCTCAGCTAAAAATACCGAGGAGGCTGAAGCTTAGTCGCACAAGGACGGCATGCAGCTGCCCAAATGACTAAGTGAACTTTTTCACCGTATTCCAGTTTTTGGAGAAGCACTTAATTAACTGTTCTCTGTATTATGCATCAGGGGTCAGGCTAAACTCCTTTACGGCCAAATAAGAATTTTAAGTTTTTTTGCCACAACTAGCAGTGACTACCGGTCAAAAGTTTTAGAACACCCCAATTTTTCAGGTACTTATTGCAAATGATTCACTTTAATACACACGTGGAGTTAGAAACCATGCAGTCCGTTTATAGACCAAAATGACTTGAATTGTAATAAATGACTGGAAAAATTGGGGCGTTCTCAAACTTTTGGCTGGTAGTGTATGTGTGCACGGGTTTCTGTGACATCACAAAAACAGACATTCTGAAGTGGGCTGTTTTTACACCAGACTGGGGAGTGAATGCTATGTTCTGAAGCTCTAACGATGTTCATATACAAGCCGTTTATCATGACAGGGACCTGGAAGAGACTCTGGAAGACCATTGGTGACCTCACGCTAACTGGCAACCTTACCTTTCATTCATTATTGGCCAACTTAGCACTTTTGGTTTGCACAGCCAAGTGATGGGACTGTCCAGATGGAACGCTGCATCTTCATTATTTCCTGAAGTGCAGCAGGTATGGCAGCAACCCAAGCACACTCAGGGCAAAGTGTCCTCCAGCAGTCCTCCAAAGTCTCAGCTGGGAGACGAGCCTGCCGCAGTACCAACCCCTGCACTGCCCTGCATCACATCCTACTACTTCCTAGAAGAAGCACATGCAGCCAATGATCTATATTACTGGATAGGACACACGTGACTTTTGAACGCGCCGGCATGGAGCCTCCATGTTGTGTGGAAGCAGGGCAAGATCGGAAGGAAGACAGTAAAGACATGCCCACATACATATATTGATGCTGTATTATGTATGGATCAGTACCTACTACAGGGTTCCTGTGAATGCTTGCAAAGTCTTATAAAGTCTTGTATACAACCTTGGTCAAAAATAATGTCTATAATGTCTTATTCTACAGATGGAAGTCTTGTTATTTCTTATGTGGAATATTTCTCTTCACAAAGACATTAATTAGCTTGAATACAAGTAGTCAGGTATAACTTAAAGGTGTGAAAACATGTAGAATTGTATGAATGTTAATAAATGAACTTAAACATTAAAAAACTGCCTTTTAGTTGGAACAATAACACCAGCAACAAAATACAGGATTTCCATGAAAATTTATTACAAGTATTTCAATACTGTAACATTAAATTAACTCGGATGACAGCACTGAATATTTCTACATTTACACTCTACATTTTATTTACGGAGGTCTCCATGTTCTTTACTTTGGATTAAGACAGTCGACAGGTTGAAAAAAATGATAATTTGTGTAGAGCCATCGGTCACTAGCTAGTATCAGTAAGGCAAGAAAACATGGCTATATTTATGTCAATGGCCATGTGATAGCAGTATTACACAATTTAATTCTTTGTCTTCTTTGTAAATAACTTACATTTTGAAAATCGGATAATTATTAACGATTTTACAGCCATTAGAAGTCATGCAAGCAGTAAGGCCTATAGGAAATGTCAGCTACGCCAGATGCGAGAGCCGATAGTAGCATAACATGTCATCAACTATTTTAATACTTTGATTAATGTTAAAGAGCTTTTTATCCTCTTTGTAAAGAACTTTAAATTTTGAAAATCGGACAATTATTAGCGAAGTTAGAGCTTTGAGAAGGCAGCAATGCAGGCTATGTGCCATTGTTTACAAGCTTCACTTCCACACAACATGGCGGCTCCATGTCGTTGCGCCGGCCTCAATGCTAGCGAATAGGCAGTGTCCTATCCAGTAATATAGATCATTGCATGCAGCTGGTCCAGTCTTGCATTAAATGGTATCTAAAACCACTACCAGACATCATATTTAGATATTATTTCCACTCACCAAATTAGCCAAACGTCCAAATTTTTCTTCTTCAACTGTAGCTGCAAGGTTAGCATTGCTAACAGACACAGGAACTCAATAGTCTCCTAAATAGCCCAGTTTTTCCATCAAAATACATCAGCAAAACTTCACCAACTCACTCAAACTGTATCCAGGATATGTTACACTTACCCTAGAAGTTGACCAAATTTGTCAATTTAGCTTCAGTTTAGAAGTGAAGCTGCAATGCTAACATCGCTAATAGACACTAGAACTCAATAGTCTCCTAAACAGCCCAGTTTTTCCATCAAAATACATCAGTTACATTTACCATAGTAATGGTCCTAATTAGCCAATTTAGCTTCAATTTAGAAGTGAAGCTGTAACAATAACATTGCTAACAGACACTAGAACTCAATTGTCTTCTAAACAGCCCAATTTTTCCATTAAAATACATCACCAAAACTTCATCAACTCTCTCAAGCTGTGTCCAGAATGTTACACTTACCCTAGCAGTTGTCCAAATTAGTCAATTTAGCTTCAGTTTAGAAGTGAAGCTGCAATGCTAACATCGCTAATAGACACTAGAACTCAATAGTCTCCTAAACAGCCCAGTTTTTCCATCAAAATACATCAGCAAAACTTTGCACCAATCCACCTAAACTGTATCCAGGATATTTCACCGCTTACGCTTGAAGTTGTCCAATTTAGCCAAGATTTAGTCAACTGTAGCTGCAAGGCTAACATCGCTAATAGACACTGGAACTCAATAGTCTCCTAAATAGCCTGTTTTTCCATCAAAATACATCACCAAAACGTCATCAACTCACTGAAACTGTGTCCAGAGTATGTTACACTTACCATAGTAATGGTCCTAATTAGCCAATTTAGCTTCAATTTAGAAGTGAAGCTGTAACAATAACATTGCTAACAGACACTAGAACTCAATAGTCTTCTAAACAGCCCAATTTTTCCATTAAAATGCATCACCAAAACTTCATCAACTCTCTCAAGCTGTGTCCAGAATGTTACACTTACCCTAGCAGTTGTCCAAATTAGCCAATTTAGCTTCAGTTTAGAAGTGAAGCTTTAATGCTAACATTGCTAACAAATACTAAAACTCAAGTCTCCTAAAAAGCCCAATCTTTTACCCTAGAAGTAATTACATCAACCAAGAGTCCAAATGTAGCTTCTTCCATTTAGAACTAGAAATGTATCTAGTGTATGTATTTCCTGTATATTTGTATATTTATAATAACGATTAATAACTAGAGTAATATTAGAATATACAGTTTATTAACAGTTGTATATATATTTGTATATTACTAGTATGTGTATAGATAATAACTCCTGTGCTTAGCACTATTTTCTGGTAGATGCATTTCACTGTCTTGTACAATCCTTCCATCACTCCATCCATCCAACCAACCATTGGCTCTATTATTGCCATTTTCAGATATTCAGCACTGATTGATTTTGAATTAAGTCTTATATAATATTCTAATGTTGAGATGCTGACTTTTGGGTTTTCATTGGCTGTCAGCCATAATCATAAACATTAAAATAAATAAACACTTGAAATAGACACTCTGTATGTAATGAGTCTGTATAATATATGAGTTTCACTTTCTGAACTGAATTACTGACATAAATAAACTTTTAGATGATATTCTCCTTTTTGGAGACACAGCTGTATATGTTATCAGATGTAATGATATCAGGATTCAGCCACCCTGAAGTCTAAACATTGGCAGCAGCATTAAATAACCCATGTCGGTCAAGACTTTACGGTACTAGTACCTTATGAGTGCTTAATGAGGTTTAGCCAATGCTATTGTTACACAGTCAATGGCCATTCTGTTAGAAGGATGGTTCTACCTCTGTTGGTCCAGGACTGAACAGAACCGACTTGTATATGGATGCTATGATGAATCAGCCTCAAACCTTGTGCACAAGCAGCCTGAACCAGCTGGGTGAGAGGTGACAAACACTGAAACATGAAGTAAGTCAACACAGAACGTCTAGACAGGAAAATGGAGAAAGGTCTGATATGAACTCAGATCCCTCATAATTACGCTGTAATCCGTGGTAAGGCTGCGCAATTCATCACAGAGTAATCCAAATCGTGACTCTGGCCTCTGTGATTAGGGCAGTTAATAGCAGAAGACCGTAAATTAATGGACTGCATTTAGCGGTTTGCTTGCTGCATTATAATCAAGTATGCCTAGATAAAAATAACCTTACTTGTCAAACGAGGGCACAAACAACCCACAGGAATGCTCGCTGCGATTTCCACATTGTGCTCCTCACAAATTCCTCCTGAATGCTTTGTACATGTTCTCGTGGTCACACGTCTGGCCTCATATCATAACAAATCATTCACAACAGCTCAAACCTGATCCCCGCTGTGAAAAAGTTTCACTTGTGGAGCAAAAACCTGCTCACAACAAGCTTTTTACTCTACTAACTACGCTAGAAGCTCAAATGCTGAAGGGAAAGTGGAGCAGTTACATGACTGACTGATGTGCAGCATGTCTGATGTTCAGCTGCTTGACCTGTGTGCCCACTCATGACTCAGTCGCTTGCAGTTCTAAGTGTTTCAGGTTCAACTCACTGCTTCAAGGCTTCGCTGCAGCTCTCCGCTAGCTGTCAGCACAACCTGCAGCCCCCTCAACCAAGATCATATGCTCATTTTTACCTCATGCATCAGTCACTAGTTTGACATGGTCTGAAGAAAACTATGAGGGCCAGTGATGCCCACAATTTGACCAAAGTCTACCAAACCCAAAGGCACAAAGATGCCCGAGACCTCCTGAGCTCTGAAGGCCAATTATGACCAAAGTTTGGGAGATTCACTCCCAAAATCTGAGACGTAAGCATGCCCAAACCAAGGAACAAGGACTCCCAAAATCTAAGAAGCAAGCACTCCCAAGCTGAAGAACAATAACTCCCAAACTCAGAGTAACAAGGACTCCCAAACTCAGAGTAACAAGAACTCCCAAACTCAGAGTAACAAGAACGCCCAAACTCTGAGGAACAAGAACGCCCAAACTCTGAGGAACAAGAACGCCCAAACTCTGAGGAACAAGAACGCCCAAACTCTGAGGAACAAGGACGCCCAAACTCTGAGGAACAAGGACGCCCAAACTCTGAGGAACAAGGACGCCCAAACTCTGAGGAACAAGAACTCCCAAACTCTGAGGAACAAGAACTCCCAAACTCTGAGGAACAAGAACGCCCAAACTCTGAGGAACAAGAACTCCCCAAACTCTGAGGAACAAGAACGCCCAAACTCTGAGGAACAAGAACGCCCAAACTCTGAGGAACAAGGACTCTCAAACTCTGAGGAACAAGAACTCCCAAACTCTGAGGAACAAGAACTCCCAAACTCTGAGGAACAAGAACTCCCAAACTCAGAGGAACAAGAACTCCCAAACTCAGAAGAACAAGAGCTCCCAAACTCTGAGGAACAAGAACTCCCAAACTCTGAGGAACAAGAACTCCCAAACTCTGAGGAACAAGAACTCCCAAACTCTGAGGAAAAAGAACTCCCAAACTCAGAAGAACAAGAACTCCCAAACTCAGAAGAACAAGATCTCCCAAACTCTGAAGAACAAGAACTCCCAAACTCTGAGGAACAAGGACTCCCAAACTCTGAGGAACAAGGACTCCCAAACTCTGAGGAACAAGGACTCCCAAACTCTGAGGAACAAGAACTCCCAAACTCTGAGGAACAAGAACGCCCAAGCTCTAAGAAGCAAGCACTCACAAACTGAGGAAGAAGGACTTCCAAACTGAGGAACAAGAACTCCCAAACTCTGAGTAACAAGAACTCCCAAACTCAGAGGAACAAGAACTCCCAAATTGCGAGGACTGAATAAACTGTTTGAGGGCCAAAGACTCTCAAACCCTGAGTGAATGAGCTTCTCAAAGTCTGACGGTCAACAACTCTCAAACTGAGAAGCAAAATCTCCTAAAATCTGAGGACCACACCCTCCCAAAGGGCCAACAACTCAAACTCTGAAGAATAATGTCTCCTGAACTCGGGGGATCAATAACTCCTAAATTACAAGAGCCAACACCTCACAAACTTCAAAGGGTCTCATATTCTATGTGAATAATGACCCTTAATCCATGATTCTTGTTTAATCTTAATTCAAGATGTATTATAACCTACAGAAGAACACATCCTTTGGCCTGCCTAATGCTCACCCTACGTCTAAACACAGACAAAAGCAATGTTTAAAAATGGCCTCATGTAGAGCACAAGAGTGTGTTTAAAGGCCTGCCGAGTCACCCAGTTGTGAATAGAGAAGCAGGGCATAAAGGGGCAGAGGTCGTGCATGCTGTGGTGCTAAGGCAACATCTGTTTGTGAAACTGCAGCTTCAAAACACTTCAGATTTTCTATTCTCCTGCATTCCTCATTCAACTCACAATTCACTGCAAATGAGAATTCAGGGGCAACAACAAACCTCCAACAGCGGGCATCAAATCACGCCACACACAACTTTCACCATAGCACAGAAAATCTAAAAGATCTCCTTATATTCTCAGTAGTTTCTCTTAGACATATACATCCCTCTGGACATTCAGTGGTTTTCATGATTTAAAAATGTTCTGCATTGTAGATTAATACTAAAGTCATCTAAACTCTGAGTAAACACATCTGTAATTATTTAGTAAACAAACAA
>BRDA01037131.1:0-11722 GCA_036984385.1 Crenuchus spilurus | reverse complement strand
CACACACACACACACACACACACACAGACACACACACACAGGTGTGCCGCCTTTGCTTGTCAGTAATTTGAATGATTCCCGGTGATTGATGAGAATGCAGCTGGCTGACTGCTGTGGCCCCTCTCCAGGCTTTGAAGAGTGTGCGTGATTCAGGCAGGCTTGTGCATTAGAGGCCAGCGCGAGAGATGGAACGCTTTATCAGACCAAAAATAGATGCACAAGCTGCCGTCTGCCATGCTGAAAAACAGAGCATCCACCATGCCCTCAATAGCACCTGCATTTGTTTTCTGTTTGCCTTCCCTGTGAGCGTTCAGGATGGTTAGCGCTGCGGCGGCGGGGCTGCTGCCCACTGTGAGTCATTGTGTTTCCGTCATTGCCTCAGCGAAGGCAGGTCAGATAAGATGAATGAGAAGAAGCCTCATTGAAGAAGCCCAGAGGAGTTATTGGATTTTTTTTTTCGTTTGCAAACCATTCAACTCTGTATACTGTACTTCTAACAGAAAAAGACTAATCCACACAAGCCTGTGGGCTCCAGTACTGTGAAAAACCCCCAAAACAACCTCACTTCCTTAAGCACCACCGCAAAGTTAGATTCTCTGCTGCTCGTCTGCATTTACACTACAAGGTTAAAAGTATGTGGACACCCCACCCTTCTCTGCGTTCTATATTTCATTCCAGGCATTTGGTCTCTCTTTTGTTGCTATACCAGACTCCGCTCTTCTAAGAGCGCTTTCCAATCGTTTTTCCAGCATGGATTCATCCATTCAGCCTCGGGAACATTAGCGAGGCCAGGAACTGATGTTGAGATATGATGCCTGGTTCACTGTCACTGTATATTGGATGGGTTGGCTCAGAGCTCTGTGCAGGCCAGCCTAGTCCTTCCACACCAAACCTGGCAAATCATTTCTCTATGACACTTCACTTTGTGCACAGGGCCAGGGCATGCTAGGGCTTTCCCAAATGGCTTCCACAAAGTTGGAAGCGCACAGTTCTCCTGTATACTGCAGGATTACAGTATCTGAAACTGCCGGGTCCAGTTGAAACAATAAAAAGCCTTGATTATAACCATTATTCCTCCTCCAGCAAATTTGACAACTTGGGCAGGTAGAGTTTTCATCCGTCTGACTGCCAGATGCAGAAAGGTGATTCATCACTTCAGGTAATGTGTTTCCATTGCTCAAGAGTGGTGGTGTGCTTTACATCCCACCAGTCAACTCTTGGCGTGATGTATGGTGATCTAATTTTGTGGCTGGTGAGCTTTGGAAACCCTCAACATAAAGTCACTAACAGGTCCTGTGCTGATGTTGCTTCAATATTCCCATTTCAATAAAAGAAATCTGAGTTGCTACACAGGTGGCATTCAGTGACAGTGCCACGTTGACAGCCAATGAGCTCTTTGGTACAATGTCTAGACATTTGTCTATAGTTTGCATGGCTGTATGCTTGAATACATGCACCTGTTGCTGTGGGTGTGGCTGCATTGGCTGAACCTACCCATAATAATGTGCTTCACATGCGATTGGTCATGTAGTGTTGGTACATGTTCAAAAATTAGAATGTCTAAAAGGTAAATTCATGTAATTACTTTTTTGACTATCTACAGATTGGAATAACCAAAAGAACACAATGGATGGATACAATCAGAGAAGTGATGAGCACGCTATTAACCCTCTGAAGTCAGCATATTAACAAAATTCCACAAAAACACTTAAAAGGTCTACTTTTCAAATGTATATAGCTTTAATCTAAATATATTTTTAGTTTTTTTTGAGAGGAGCTTAAATAAGCAGAGACACATCTGTAAGAGTGACTCAGACAGCTGCGCATATTTTCCCGCCAAAAGAAGCACTCTGTCATTCATATGATGACATGAATTCCGGACATTTCATTGGTAGATTCCAGCAGCCAGGAATCTGTGGAATGCTGACAAACAAAGGCCTCTCACTTGAGGTGATCCTGAATGAAAAACCTCTCCTCATCTCATAAATATTCAATGTAGTTTTAGTCGCCAAGTGAAAACGGAGTGTCACCTCACATTTGTTAAGCTTTAGAAATAAAACCACATACAATTTCTAAAACATGTAATGAGCAGTGTGTAGCCAGCACCTCTGTTTATTCAGTTCTGAGCTCAAAAGTCTTGGCTAGAAATGTTTAGAGTGTGTTTTTTCACAATATATCAGAACATCTGAAAATAGTTTTTTGGAAAGTAAGTTTAGAGCAGATGTAATCAGAATATAGATTTATTGGCGTCTTGGCCAATTTTTTTAGTTGGGGTTTGGATAAAATTATTGGAACGTGATGTTATTTAATAACAAGTTATACACTCCACATAACTCCGCCTCTCAATCCTTCATGCCCTATATAAACCCTTCCATTCTACCTACCCGTCTTGAAGAAAACTTTGCCTGCAACACCACCCTGGTGTATCCCAATTTTTCCAACTATCCATAACTTCTCTCGAATAGACTTCTCACTCATCTGTCAGTCTTGTTTCAGGCTCAGTCAGAACTCCAGCCCAACTTCTCGAGTTTCCCTCCCCCTTAATCATTATGTGGTCCATTCCTAGCAAACTGTTTGTTATAAAAGTGTTAATATAAAATTGCTCAGGTTTGATCAGGATTAGTATAGCCAATCCCAGTCCTCTAAACTACACCTTGATTGGATTTGTCTCCTCTTAATTGGAATTGAAAACTCTACCTGTCATGAACTGAGGGAGGATGGTGACCCCTGACCGCAGCATCACCCTTCACTGCTTCTGGGAGAGGACTGATCACATCTGCACCAGCTGATCTCAGCATATGTGGGTTGGTGAGGAACAGATGGGGCTGGGTTGAGGTCCGGGTACAGCTGTGCTAGAGTTAGAGACCAGGGTTGGCTCCCCTGTGGAGAACGCTGTGCTGATGTACCCTTGAACCTGACTCTGAAGCCATTCACCAAGGCTACCCCCGATGGCATGTACTAGTGCTGTGGTTGCTTACTGTACTGGACTGGCCTTCCTAATTGCAGGGAAATGAAAGAGAAGTGTGCATATTTATGGAGGTGCAATTCCCAGATCCCCAGTCTACTTAACAGAGAGAGGAGGTCAGTTTGCACCGTATATCCTCTGAGAAGCTGTGGAAGGGTAGCAGATGATCTGCAATTCACACTCATGAATATGGATGTCGGGGAACGTTCGCTTTGCTGGTCCATATACGTGTGGAAATCTGTCATGAACACTGGATTTTAACACTGTTAAGTTCTCTCTTTCAATAGGAAACATCTTCAAGCAAAGGAAGCTTAGCATCTGCAGCATGTGCTGCTCATTAAGCCTTTATTTCTTGCAATTATAGCCGTATCTTCTTTCAGCCGTTATCATTTGTATCAAGAATCTCTCATCATGGCCCCTTTCTTCTTCCAAACATTACATAACAGCGCTTTGAGACCAATTATTTGTTTGTGTCACAAATAAGCCCTTAAAATTTAATTTGCAAAATCAGATCAGGCTTTGTTTGCTTTTCCCTCTGATCTCTGCGGAGCAGTTTGGCTGCCTTCAGCTGATTCGTAAGATAGCGAGATGGTGTGTTAGACATACAGAGCTGGTTCATCACCTCAGTGATATAAGATATGGATAACAGGTTATGAGGACATGTAACACTTGCATAATGCATCTGCTCTGCATCTGCCTCTGGACCAGCCAGCAGGGTTCTGACTAAAGTGACGGAATTCATTCTGTTTGTTTGTTTGCACGGTGTGGTCAAGCGCTCCTGCTCTCCACCCCGATTTCATTCCGTTAATGAGCTTAATTCCTGAAATCCTCTTAAATCTGTGAATAAAACCTGCTCGTTATACCAGAACCGCATTTGTCAGAATCAGCAGCCGTGCATGAAAACATCTGTGCTGATGAATCTCAGCATACCCGAAAAGTCACATGTCAAAGCTCCAGCTATTATTGGGAACTGAGCCTATGGACTCATAGCAGATCCATGCTAAATACAGTCACATCAACAAATTTGAATTTTGTGAAAAAGTTCGGTTTTGTTCATAATTAAAAAAATGTAAACAGTCGTTTTATATTCATTACACACAAACTGGCATTTCAGTGTCAGTGTGGTTTCTGGGTCATGCGTTGGATGGCGGAGTAACATTAGCAAACCATTTGGAAAAAAGGAAATCAGCATCTCCATAAAGCTTGTCAGTAGATGGAAGCATGAAGTGCTCTAAAGTCTCCTGGTAGATTGCTGCATTGATTTTGGACTTAAAAACAAAGAACCACACCCCATCACAGACTGCAAAAACTGCACACTGGACTTCGGACACCTTGGATTCTGCGTCTCCCAGACTTCCAAATGCAAACGGACTTCCACCTGGAAAGACGACTTTGGACCACTGAGCATCGTTCCGGTTCTTTTTCTCCTTAGCCCTTCTGATTCAGGAGTGTTGATATTAGGAATGTGGCAGTTGTAGCTCTAACGGATACACAGTATTTATACTGCCTGAATAGTAATTTAGTCAAACTTACAATGAAATATGAATTGATTAATTAATATTAAAATAACAATTGAGATTCTGGATTTATGATGTTTATGAGCTCTAAGACAAACTGATCGTCATTAAAACAAAACAAGGCTTGAAATATGTCACTTTACATGTAATGAATACAGATTATGATAGCTTACCTTTTTGAATGACCAAAAATGAACTTTTTCCTCCATATTCTCATTTTAATATACTACTGTGTCCTGCTAATGAGACTGCATAGAAGTTAACTGAGAAAAAAGCTTTTTGCATAATAACTGTTATAGACCAAAGTAGGCCAAAGACTGGTCCACAGGATTTATCAACTAAACTCCTCCACATACACAATTATAAAGGACTCAGCAATGTCTTAATCTTTAAAAGGTCCAGATGGAAGGATGGTTTAGGGCAAAAAGGTTCAGGAACAGCAATGAACCAGTTTTCAGGGTAATGGAGCATGCCAACACTTCCCAGTGTGCCTGGACTGAAGCCACTGACCTAATGTTCTATGGCTGAACATGCAAGCATTACTGTATGAACAGAGACACCTGCTTTACCACTTCAGGCAGATAAGATAGAGCTCAGAGTTTGTCAGTCAGCGAGGATCCAGTGCCAGAACACATTCCTGGTGAGCAGACAGTGAGCTTCAATGAGTTCTGTTATCAGGGACATATGCTTTGAGCTGAGTGAGCTGATGGACAAGGGGGAATGAGGTTGTAGCCATCTTAATCATCCAAGTCTGAACTTTAAGAGCACTAATACTGAAAGGAAGATCAATCACACGAAAGTTCTTTCCATGAATTTTGACCAGTGCCGAGACTTCCATGCACATTGACATAATTTGGAAGGAAACTTGTCCTCTGCACTTTTACAAAAGGCCGTTTTGGTGAACGTTTTTACCATCGAAAAACAATGTTGCACTTTATTAAATGGATACAGGTCGAGCTCTAGGACCAAGCGGAAAACGGCCGCTCAAGCTGAAGCCTGTTTCCTTTTAGACCGCCCACAAGTTCATCGATTGGCTCTGCCATTTCTTGTTACCCTGTGATGGGGACCGCTGTCACTCCATTTGCTTGTGTATTGCAAGTTGGCCAGGAGTCCGTGTTCACCTGCCACTGTAAGTGGTTTAACATGTTGGGCTTTGCATGAGTTGATTATGTTGAAATGTTAAGAGTTAACCCTTATGTGGTCTTTGGGTCAAACTGACCCATGTTAACTGCTTATTTTTACAAAAAAAATTGTTAGAATTTTATGTAAATGAGGTTTGCTGATTCCAAAAAATAAGTGTAAAATTGGTGGTAATGAGTTGGAGTGAAGTTGACTAACAAGGTGAAACAGAATTGGTGATCATTTTATGCTACATGCATTACAACCATTCAAACCACAAAGGGAACAAACTTAATAGTAACAAAATAAGTCTAGAGGAGATACTACTACTGTTTAATTTTACAATGTATTAATATTTAATATTTTAATATATAATTAATAATTAATATAAATTATTATTTTAAATTAATATAAATAATGATTACTTAATTATTAATAATAATAACCATTAATAGTTGTGTGTCCCCCCACCTCTGAAATCAAAATTTTGTCACTTGGACTGCACAATACATTGAATACTTATATCTGTAATGCCTTTCTGATTACAGAATTTGGTATCTATTACCGACACTGGTGTTGGGATATACACCCACAGCTTCTTGAATTTCCATAAAATAGCATTACAGCTAGAACACGATGCTCTGGAGCAGTTGCACATGAGACCAAGGTCCCAACGGCCAATGCCAAACAGCAGCTAGAAGAGTATAAAGACTTTGACCACTGGGCTGTAGAGCAGTGGAACAGCCTTCTCTGAAGAGACAGGGCTCTGTCCATACCCTTGGGATGAGTTGGAGTGGCATTTGTGATGCAGAACTAATCATCCCACATCAGTACTTGACCTCACCAGTGCTCTATTGGCTGACTGCAATTAAATTATCATGGTAATGTTCCAACATCTAGTGGAAAGTCTTCCCAGAAGAGTAGAGGCTGTTACTGCATCAAATTCCTAACCTCGTGGAATTACACAGCCTGAGGAAAGCCAGGAGGTTTATAAAAGGACTCCAACCACCCAAACCAGTGTCTGTTCTCACAGCTGCCAAGAGGCAGGAGGTACAAAAGCATAAAGTCCAGAATAGTTCCAGGACAACTTCTTTCCCCCAGGCTAGCAAGTTGCTGACCAGCCAGTAGCACTGGTGTATTATTACATGGCCCATCACACATTTCACCTGAATCAACATAATGAGGGTCTTTAAACGACAATCTACACTACACCCTCACCCCATATAAACCCACTCTGCACTTTATTGGAACTGTAACTAAACAACTCATAGTTTTTCTTCTGTATATGTAATAAAAGACTGTGTACTCACTATACCTGCCTATATGTTGATGAAAATGTTTACATTGTACAGTATATTTTATAGCATATTTGAAATTGGCAGTGTAAAAGCATATGTGATATTATTGTATAATTAAACACTGTGAGGGAACTATGCCAGGCATGTCCAAAGTCTGTATGCCAGGCCATTTGCAGCCCATGACCATTATTTTTGGTATTTTAGAAATAATAATAAATTAATAAATAATACCGCTATTAAGCAGGTTGTAAAAAAACAGATTCCTAGTTTGAACACTGTTACATAAAACAAATCTAAAACACTCCACGTCTCCCGCCCCTAATGCTAAACATTAATGATGTTACACCTACATTACTGTTCCTGAGCTCTTGGGTAGACATGGCAGCTCCAAAGAAACAACAAAAAGACAGAATGCAGAAGATTTCAGGCAGATTGTGAAAATGAATGTTTTCACTGAGTTCAGTGGGAAGAGTGTGTTTAATTAGTCAGGAAACAGTTGCCGTAATGAAGGAGCATAATATTTAGTGACATTATGAAATGAAACATCACTCTTTCAGGTCAGGCGCTGGTGTTGAACGAGAACAGAAGATGAAACAACTAGCAGCAGCTTCTCAGTTCAACAAAACCAGTTTTTTTTGTGATAATCAAGTGCAAGAAAATGCTACAAGGGCTAGCTATGAGCTAGCTCAACTCATAGCCCAGTGCAAGAACTTCTAGGTTGCCAGGTTCTCAGTTTTTGTGCAGAATTGTGCTTTTAAATTGTGCTGTTACTACAGTACAGAAGTCCCGTCGTCATCTTGATGTATGCCAGAAGGGTAGATGGCAGGCCTATCATAGTCTTTCATAGTATTTTTGTAAACCATGGAAACAGCCATAAAGAAGAGAGGCGTCATCAACTCTTGGCTCCTGTTGTAGTGGAGGGATGGGCATGTGTAATAGCCAGAACAACCTGAAATATTTTATTTGTTATTCAAAACCAAGAGAGCAGATAAGTTATATCATTGTCATCACATTACACCAGTGATGGTAAATATGGATTTTAAAAGACAGAAATACAGTATCTGTCTCTCCACATTCAAAGAGAGAGGAGTCTGGCTGGAAATAAGTGCCTGGCGGAATTACAAAGATGGTGAAAAGACTTGTTTTATAATGACTGAACTCCACTTTCCTCCCACATGTTTGAAGGTTGATTGACTATACAAAATTGTGATATACTAGCACCCTCTGCCCAGTGCTTCCCGGTGACTCCAGACCCATCATGACTCTGATCTACATAGAGTAGTTTTAGAAGAAGATAATGATGATTTGACTCTCTTGTAATACCCCCGACTTCAGAAGAAATGTTGAATGAGCAAGTGTCCAGTACCGGTGCTAGGCATATGGGTGCCCTAAGCACAAATGCCACGTGCACGCACCCTTCCCCCCTGAGATCAAATCTATTGCGGGCCATTGTTCGGTGAACAGATGCATGTACAAAGAAAGGATTTTTGTTCAAAATATATTCTTGTCTGGGGGGGATGGGGTGCGCAGCATAGATTTAGGTGGTGCCCCCATCCACAAATGAGGCCCCATGTGCAGTGCGTAGTCCACGTATGCAGAGCGCCGGCCCTGCAAGTGTCTAAAAGCCTTTGTAGCACATCAGGCTAAATTTCTTTCAATATTTTCACACTGATTCAGCTTTTTCTTCTGATATTGGCCTGATGCCCATCAATACCAACATGCCATCTGCCATCAGTAATCAGAGTATTTTTTACTGTCTTGTGAGCATCTTCACAGTCTCAGACAAGTGTTTTGCTTAGTGTCCAAGTTATTCAAAAATACGTAAAAAAAAAAGAAAAAGAAAAAAGGCTAATATTCAACCCCGTCACGTGCGGGCAGCCATGGCTTGAAGGTAAGACCGAACCTTTGTCTTGGGACAGAAAGGTGACTGGGTAGAACCAACTGGCTGAAGAGATCCCCCTGATGATGGGACTACCCACTGTTCCCTAGCGTGTGTGATCACTATAAGTGTACATACAGTGTATGTGTGCGTTTACTGCAGTAATGGGAAGGTAGAGGTCATATTCCTATGTGTGTATTATTATTATTTTTATAACAATAATAATAATAATAATAATAATAATAATTATTATTATTATTTTTATTATTACATTATTATTATTATTATTATTATTATTATTATTATTATTATTATTATATTATTATTATTATATTATTACATTATTATTATTATTATTATTATTACTACATTATTATTATTATCATTATTTATTATTATTATTATTATATTATTATTATTATTATTATTATTATTAAGAGTTATTTCTTATTCCTTATTGCTTCATTAGTGACTTACGTCGCCATCCCACCTTACTCAATTTATGACTAATTTCAGTACACATCATCACTTCTATGTACCTATAGAGGTAATAATTCAGACACAACGTCAAATTCTGATTGCAAACCAGTTAAAATGACATTTTCCAATAGTTGTTTGATTAAATGTGTCTGTAGTTCAGGCTCACGCCCTTATTTGTAAAGTAGGCCATAGTTTGGTGTTCTGAAGTCCATAATGATGAAAGTTGCTAGCCAGCGATGCGGTTCCTTTCCCCAAAACAGAATTTAAAATTTTCGTATTTATTATATATTTATCAGACCTTTATTTATGTATTATGTAACAGCTCTTGTGAACATCTCCAGTGTAAGACACTCATAACTTATTCAGCATCTCTACAGAAATGACGTCGTCGGATGGACTGTGAAGAAATCATACGAGATAGAAAATTCATGAAAGGAGATCACTTCTTCTCGTGAACTCTGAACTTTTTCGGTACACTGCCTCGTCTTACTTCTGCTTCCTGCTGCTGTTTAATTTCCTCAACTTGCCTTGAGCTTTGTCCTCACAGACAAGTGGCCATTACATAGAGGGGAACATGCTCGTCATAATCAGCTTTTACAGAATAAAAGAAAACACATTTTCACACCTATTTAGGTTTTAGAGGTGAGTCAGCATCCTAGAAGCTTCCAGTTTGAGGTAAAGCTCAAAGATGAGAGTGGCAGTAATGGCCTCCTTGAGTCACTGTGGTAATTATACCTCCTGCCACACCTAGAGCAAGACAGATGGTCCATTGATTTTAGTGTTGCCACTATCTCTATTATACAAATTTCCTCTGGCTTAGTTATTAAGTCCCCAACAATAACGCAATGTTCCAGTAATGTTTACACTTCAGCAGTGTTACTTAAGCTTAATAGGGAGGAGTATATACCATATGCCAACCAATACCACATGCTATGCTTTTTATATGCACTACAAGCACTTAGTAACTTCTAATCATTCTAATATTAGCTTTATTTACATCAAACTTGGCAACTTAATCAGCTTATGTAAAAAGAGAAATATGTAAATAATCAGTGCAAACGGTGCAGATGTGCCTACATCCATCCATCCATCCATTCATCCATCCATGATCTCACCCACTTAATCCTTATCAGGGTCGCTGTTAGTCCCGTACCCCCTCACTGGGCATAGGGCAGGGCATTACACTATCCCAACTAAGTCCAGGTCAGGGCGCCAATCCATCACTGGGTGCACACACACACACAAACACACACAATCTAACCTCCATGTTTTTGGACTGTGGGAGGAAACCGGAGACCCCGGAGGAAACCCACACAGACACGGGGAGAACATGGAAAATCCACCCAGATGGGGACTCGAACCCAAGACCTCAGCGCTGAGAGGTGAGCGTGCTAACCGCCAAGCCACCGTGCCACCCCGACGTGCCTACAATGTGGCACAATAGCTCAGGGGGCTGTTTTAGGAGCTGTACAAAAGCTGAACAATACATCAGAGTACTGGTATTGGTGTTTCATAGTGATACTGAGGTTTCCTTGATGCTGTGGCTAAGAATAGCTGCATGTCATGCTAGAAGCTTCAGATTGAGAAGAGTTCAAAATAAAGAATATCTGTACACTCACTGGCCAGTTCATTATGTACACAAACGTTGCAGATGGACTTTGAAAGAAGCAAAGCATAAAAAAACTGTCCCAATATTTGTTTAGCATAGATTCACAGGAAGTTCATTCACTTCACTCTTAAAGGTGCCCCACAGTGGAAACCTGTATTCTTGGCGTAATTGAATAACGAGAGTTTGGTACTTACCATGAACTTTAAACACCATTTGTTCCTCCTTCAAATGCAAGTCCCAATAACCAAAAGAGGGTGGTCAAGTAGGCCGATTCAGTTCCAGAACAGTCGAGTTATACCCCTTCACTTCACTCACTCTAGCATCATGCCCGCAATTCCAATTTAATTCCCAATCATGTTGAGATAATCACCCTCTCAAAACCATCCATTCAATTTATAACAGCTTCAGCCACTTCAACCGGCTCCTCTCTCGCATGCTTCTCAGGCATACCATGCAACGGATCGCTTATCTCTCTCTTCTCTTCCTCCATTCTTTCCTCAGTCCCACCTGTTTTTTTGACACTTCAATGAAATCTAAGATACAATAAATGAAAGTGAATTTAATTCTCTGTGGGCATGAGATAGAAAAAGAGAAAAAAGAACGAGTATAAAAGACTTTTCATGTATGAGGCTGAGTTGACATGCTGATTTTGTACGATACATCATATCACAGCCAATCAGAGCAGAGCACACCAAGTTATTGAGGAGCTCACCATAAAAGGAAAAACAGATAAAGCCACAACTGGGCTTTAATGAATGTTGTTAATATTGACGAGAACTGGAGTTATTAGCAAATTCATCACCTTTCCTCTCTCTCTCTCTCTCTCTCTCTCTCTCTCTCTCTCTGTCTGTCTCT
>BRDA01037128.1:0-12101 GCA_036984385.1 Crenuchus spilurus | reverse complement strand
AGAGAGACAGAGAGAGAGAGAGAGAGAGACAGAGAGACAGAGAGAGAGAGAGAAAGAGAGAGAGGAGAGGTCATTCCATTTGAACATAAAAGTGTGCTATTTTACCAGAGAATAGCACAACCTTTTCATGTTCCCTTTCTGAAAGCCAGCATATTCGGAGAGCGCTGGGGTCATTTAGAGCCATAATCCATTCTCCATTATAGAGGGCCTCGTGCCCACCGAGCCCTGCTGGACCCCCCACCCTTCCACTCCGTTTCTTTTTCTCCCTCTTTCTCCCTCTCTTATTTTTCCATTTTCTCCCCATAATGTCCCTAAAATGACCTGTACATCTTTTTACAGAAATTTTCTTTCAAAATGAGAGAGAGAGAGAGAGAGCGGGCGAGCGAGAGAAAGAGAAATGTCCATTATTCGATGTGTGCGGTGAAAACACAATCTTTTGTCGCTAGGGAAACGGGCCAGTAATGAGTGAGTGTGAGACTGCACTGCTCTCTGACTTATTTTCCAGTGAGGGAAGTAAAAAGGGAGGGAGGGAGGGAGGGATGGAGAGAGAAAATGGCCATAAAACAAACATATAAAAGTATTTGATCTATATAATAGTACAGGGGGAAAGAGGAAAGTTGCATGAGGTGGATACAAAGGTAATGAAGCCGATGTGAGCAGCAGTATTTCATCAGCACATTCAGACCTGCCACGCGTCTGCGGTCATTAGCTCTGGAGTGAATTAGGACCGGCCCACACGCCCATTCCAGGAGGATAAGACATATATATCCAAATAGGAGGCTGCCTTTAAGCAGACAATCCAGATGGCAGTAAATATTGAGAGAGGGATCGAGGGATGAGCTGGGCGGTGAAGGAAGGCTAAGACGGACTATGTGTGGGTCAGCAAGGCCTGGTTTATCACTGTTTACTGTAGGATTGGGGCTTTAGAGTGTATTAGCTGCCGTCTCTCGCGCTGTCATAAACACACACTAAGCACAAACACACAGAGAGGACAAAGAAAAATGGCCGTCATGTTTTCAGTTATCCTTCTGACTACCCATCCATCCATCCCAGTATCCTTTCATCTGTATACCTGCCTATGGGTGGCTATCTATGTAGCCACCCATCCATCCAGACATCCTCACATCATCTATTTATCTATCCATTCATCTATCCATCCTTTCATGTCTTCACCTGTCCTTCCATTCATCTAAAAATTAGCCCATCCATATATCCACCACCCATCCATCTCTACCTCCCAGTATCCCTTCATCTAGATATCCGTCCTTCAACCCATCTATCTATTCTTCCACCCATCTATCCACCTATCAATGTATTCTTCCATTCATCCACCCATCATCCATCTATCTATCCATTCATCCATCCACCTATCTATCTATCCCTCCATGCCAATATCCTTTCATCTGTCCATCTATCCTTTTACTCATATATTTACTTATTCTTTCATCCATGTATTCTTCCGTTCCTCCACCCATTCACCCATCAACCTATTTTTTTATTCATCCAACCATCCAATTATCCACCCATCCCAGTATCCTTTCACCTGTACACCTGCCCTTCCACCCATCTATTCTTCCATCTATGTAGCCACCCATCCATCCAGACATCCTCACATCATCTATTTATCTATCCATTCATGCATCCATCCTTTCACGTCTTCACCCGTCCTTCCATTCATCTAAAAATTTGCCCATCCATCTCTACCTCCCAATATCCTTTCATCTAGATAGCTGTCCTTCAACCCAACTATCTATTCTTCCATTCATCCACCCATCATCGATTTATCTATTCATTCATCCATCCACCTATCTATCCCTCCATGCCAATATCGTTTCATCTATCCATCTATCCCATATATCTACCTATTCTTTCATCCATGTATTCTTCCATTCCTCCACCCATCCGTGCATCATCTATTTATCTATTCTTTCATCTATAAATACATCCCATCCACACATCATTTATCCATCCATTCATCCATACACATATATATTATCCTCCATCCCAGTATCATTTCATTTATCCATCTATCCTTCCAAGCATACATCTACATATTTTTCCATTCATGTGTCCATCCATCTATCCACCCATTCATTGTATATATATATATATATATATATATATATATATATATATATATATATACATAGAATATTTATTTATTTATTCATCCACCCTTCTATCTATCCACCTATCCATCTATCTATTCATCCAGACGATTAATTTAACAAAATATCTGCCATTTATAACATTTTTGCTTGACTGGCTGATAGAATAAGTATGCACAGCAGAATAAGTTACTTTATCATCACTAATCAAAAAGATAAATGATATATAATGTGAGATATATCTGACTGATCAGACTGTAGATTTAAAATTTCACTTGCCAATTTTTTGACTTTTTACAGTGAATATGCAGCATCAAAAGAAAACAAAGATGGGCAGAAAACAAAGGCCCAATCAGCCAGGGAACAAGCAAGACCCCAAGTCTTTGATATCCCACAGACCAACCCCTCTGCCAGGACCTCACACTGTTTCAAAACGCCCGTTGTTTTCCCCTGTTACCGTGTGTTTATCAGCCAGAATGCACTCTGCAGTGTTTATGCAGCAGACATATGTCAGCAGAGCAGGAGGGCAAATGCAATGTCTTTCCTTAACACTTCAGCACTAAAGATGGAGGCAATGAGACCATCTTCTAGACCCAAACCATGAAGGAAAACTCCATTTACCATGAATAATAACAGCCACATCCTCCACAGCTCTCTAGTGAAGTTTGCAGATATGCTCATAATAATAAGAAGAGTCATTCAAACAGCCATTCTGACTAAAGGCATTACTAGTACGGAAGAGTAAGTGATGGATACGTCAAACACAGCCAGTGTCTAATCTGCATAGCCAGCATCTGCTCATGTAGTGAGGAAAGCGCCTTAATGATGAAGAAGACACATGGAGTCATCAGCAGGAGCAGATGGATGAGCATATCTATAGGTACAAGAACAAATGACATTCTGAAGGTTTAGTGATGAGCACATACACAGCTGTTCAGGCAGGAAATCTCCTTCCTTTCCTTCTCTCGCCCTCTCTCCTCCCTCTCCTCCTAACACTCTTTCTCCCTCTACAGTGGCCCTGGATAAGCAGAAGGTCCATCAGTAATATGGAGCTCAGGGGAGACTCAGAGACCCCCCTGCAAGAAGTAAAAAGGGTCTCGGGGGGCTGCTTTGCCACAGCTACTCTATGGCCTTCATGACTTCATGACTGAGTGGCCTGGAATGACTATAGCAAACAAAGCCTTTGAAGGCTTCCTCCTGAGCCACACTCACATACACAGTGGCCCTATGGGGCAATGTGCCAATTATCCGTGATTAGGGGTGCACAATATACACAAAAAAGGATAATCTGATGATTTTTGCAATATGACTCAAACCGTATTAGTGATGTGTTTTTAATGTAATATGGTCAAAAATAATGTAATCTACTGCCACAAGAGACAAAACTAAACAGCATTTTAGATTTTCAGCATATTCAATCCTTAAACCTGAGAGTAAGAAGAGAGCCAGTTTGGACCCTGCTTTCTTTCTTTTTTTTTTTTTTTTACAAATTACACGCATCTAAAATAATCTTTTCCCAAAGAGTTACACAGGCTTCTGTTCAGCACAAACTCAGCAACAACAGTGTCAAAACAGTAAGAGTTTTAAATCTATATTCTGATTAAATTTGCTCTAAACTTAGATTTTCCAAAAACCTGTTTTCAGATGTGCTGATATATTGTGAAAACACACTCTAAACATTTCTAGTCAAGACTTTTGAGCTCAGAACTGAATAAACAGAGGTGTTGGCTACACACTGATCATTACAGTTTTTAGACATTGTATGTGATTTTATTTCTAAAGCTTAACTAATGTGATTTGTCTGTCACCAAAAGATGGACGTTGTATACTGAAGATATTTGAATCTCAGTAATAAAACATATACTGGCTTTTGTACATATACTGCATGTCTGCAATCATATATAGAAGCAAAAAGGCTGCTGTTCAACTTAAAAGTAATGCAATTATTCTAAGATAACAGCATTTTGAATCATGCATGTAGGTGATATTGCTCAGGTGTACAAACCTGTGTTATATAATAAAAAATAAATTAATTAAAATTAAAAATCAGAACATAAAACCATTAATGAATGCTTAAAACAAAATGTACCTAAAAATCAAAAGCACTCACATAACCTCATATAAACACTCATTTAGAGAAGCGGAGAGCCTCATATACTGCACACTTTCATGAGATCACCACTGCAAAGGCCAATACTGCGGTAACCATTAGCAAATGCTATACTGTGCAGCACTATTAGCTACACGTAATGCAATGTAATCTAAATAAGGAGCTGTGAGTCTAAGCAGTTTAGGCCAAAAGAGGCCTGGTGTCGAAAAGCACATGACAGACCACAATTTAGGACAGATGCTGAGCAGCTAGCATACATTTCAGCTCTAATTCAGGCCAAGCCAGCCTGCGGTATGGCAACAAGTTCTGCTCCTACCGGAATTCACCACCCATGAGCCAAGAAGACTGACTCTGTGCAACCACATCAGCTCTGCACCAAGAATTACAGGTTAAAATGTTCCCAAACTAAACATCTACATTTCAAATGATTACCCCCATTGAACTGACCAAGAATCTGTCTCTTATTAGTCAACCAAGAACAAAGCCAGAGCAAAAAGCTTGCATTCTTTCAAATGGCATCAGCTCAAGTGTGAGTTTCTGTGCCTTGCGCAGATCGGTTGCTGTGTTCCCAGCCATTCCTCCTTAAAATGATGGGAATTATCAGCATGTTTTCTATTAGGTCAGGCCAAGCACCTGCACACATGTCACTCAAACTGCCGTCTTCAAGAAGGGGTGTATGAAAATATTTGGAATTATGGAAATCAATCAACTTTTCCATGATATTCTCATTTTATTTGGCACTTATATAGTGCCTTTCTAACACCCACAGACACTTTACCATCAACATAATCATTAGTGTGCACAAGATCATATCAGAATATTATGTGCACTTGGCTAATAGTGGGAATAAGCACCCTCGTCTCTGAGGTTTTGCTCAACAGTGACACTTTCTTCACTGCTCCTGTGTTCATTTTAGAGGTTAACTGGTCCACTCTGGAGCATTGATTGTACCTGGTCCACTCTGTACCACTCTCGCTGGAGTCACCATTCCCCTCTGGCTTAAATGGCCTGTGGAACTTTACTGCTATGCTATTGAGACAATGTCAGTGTACACGAAGTCCATTCTCAGTACAGCAGCTCTAGAACATCTCACAAAGCTTTCACAATGCAACCCCCCGACCTGGTACCTTATCTCCATTTGGGCATCACTCAAACCTGTGCAGAGTTCATTTCAAAGCAGGGGTGGTCATAATAGTCTGAAAAGATCATGTATATCCTCAAGTATCATGGCTGAAGGCAGAGCCTGATTATAGAAACAAGCATTACATTTCAGTTCTTCCATATCCAGACACAAACCTGTCTGCAATACTGTTTCCTGACCACACTGGCCTTCTGTATTGTTTAACTACACGACAGAAGCGACTGCACAATATCTGAGGCAGTGAATGAGCTTCCTATCCATGTAGGACTTTTTGAATGCCTAGATAAGCAAATTCCAGTGCAATAATTCAGACATTTACACACACAGTTCATGTTGTTGTTGACGCTGGTTGCATTTCAAAGCACTAGATTAAAGGCAAACGTGACATTTAATTAAGACGAGGCGTGCGGGGGGAGCAGCAGGAAAAGCTCGGCCGGCCCAATCGCACCCTGCAGAGATACTGCACCTATTAATGCTGCTAATGGGCTCCAGCACTCATCAGCATACACCTCCACGAGCACATGGGGAGAAATGCCAACATGCACAGAGCCATGGGTCTGCACTGGCTGCTACACATTAATAACTCAGAGAGAAAAGGACTGCCGGGTTTCAAACCACAAGGTATATACTTTTACGTCAGATTATTATTATTATTATTACTAGTATTATTATTATTATTATTATCCACAAATGCTGTTTGGGCTTGTATACTTTCAATATCTCATATTCTAGTGATTAATAATGTTTATTTTGTCTATTAATTGACTGATGTATCATCTTCTAGTGTATAGAGTTTTGTGTTGAGGTTGTTTATGGACTAATATTTTATATTCTAGTGATGAATAGTGCTTACCATAGCTGTTTACTGACTAATGCATCATGTTCTAGAGTATCTGTGTTTTTTTCTACAATAAGATGCTAAACGTCTTGTGGAGAGTAAACAGCTGCATTAAAGCCTATGAGCTTACTGTCAACAACTTTGTGAGAAACCAAAACTGTAGACGATTGAGTGGTTGGAGCATTTGTGGATATTATCACAGTCCCAAAACAGCTAGACAAAGATTTTTCTTAAATAAAAGTGTGTGTTGTGAAGGAAAATCCAGGTTGACCAAAACCAAAAGCTTGGGGTCGTTCCTTTTGAATAAGATTTGATTTGAGTCCACTTTACATACCATCACTAACCTAAAAAATATCTCAAAGGAATGGAATGTAGAGTGGAATGAGGCTGTCACCTGACCTTAACCTAATTTAGCTGGTGGAACAGAAAGCTGGAGAGAGGCATCCAAACTGTGCCAAAACCATCTTCAACATCCGACAACAGGCATGTCAGGCATCATAACATAACATTACACTGCATATCTATTACCTTGATTATAGCTCTGATTCTCAACGTAGACAAGTCTGTGTTGTCGTCTGCAGATTTTGGGGCAGACAGAATTGGCAGGTGGGAAAGAATGCCAACAGCTGTCACGTGGACAAGGGCATGTTGGTTTCCTGATCTAGGTTTCAGACTGTTTGGAATGTATGGAATATGTTTGACCAGTCTCTGGATATAAGTAGTACCACCAGTAGCCAATGAAAACTGAGAGAAATAAATAAATAAATAAAAATAATAAAGAAAATGGTAAATCAAGATCTGTGCATATGGCAAGATGTCAAAGAAGCCAGATGCAGTGTTTTTTTTCTTTATTTATCAAAACCAAACTCTTAGCAATGAAACATTTTCTTATGTAGTCTGACATGCCTTCACTTTTTACAAATTACACACATCTAAAATAATTTTTTCTAAACTGTTACACAGGCTTCTGTTCAGCACAAACTCAGTAACAACAGTGTCAGAACAGTAAAAGTGTCATAAACCTATATTCTGATTAAATCTGCTCTAAACTTAGACTTTACAAAAACCTGTTTTCAGATGTGCTGATATATTGTAAAAAAAACACTCTAAACATTTCTAGTCAAGACTTTTGAGCTCAGAGCTGAATAAACAGAGGTGTTGGATACACACTGATCATTACAGTGTTTAGACATTGTATGTGGTTTTATTTCTAAAGCTTAACTAATGTGAGGTGACACTCTGTTTTCACTCAGTCAGTGTTTCCTAGATTGAATATTTATGAGATAGGTGTGAACACTCAGGTGAGAATCCACCAGAGGAATGTCCAGAATTACCATGTCGTTATCAGATCACATCATTTGGTGGGGGAAAATGTGCAGCTGTCTGACTCGATCTGAAAAACATGTCTCTGCTTATTTAAGCTCCTCTCACTAGAAACTAAAAATATATTTCGATTCAAGCTGTATATTTGAAAAGTAGACCCTTTAAGGTTTCTGGGGTATGTTTGGCTTTGACTCCAGAGGCTGTGGCAACATGACAAAGAGCATGAACACAATACAATAGCGTGGTGACAAAACAATGGAATTAAGACATTATATGACTATGAAGACATTACAATGACAGACGAAGACTGTGAGACACAAGAGAACCTATAAACCAAACGTAATCAGACAAGAGACTGGAGAACAGGGCTGTGGAGTCACAAGACCACGTGAAGTGGACGGAGACAACAGAACATAAACAAAGAGCACATGGAAATAAGGGACGAGGGTGTGTCAGGAGGTTTCACACAGGCTTTTCTTAATTAAATGACTTTACCAACAGCACCATCAAAAAAATAAATACTGATTGAAGAAATCACTGTGCCAAGTGCTGGCAAACGCTTTCTAGAGCAGCAGCAGCCCTGTGCCACGTCCACAAGCACCACTGCTGTTGGTGAGTGGAGATAACTTCACACCCCATCTCCTAGTCACCTGAATGCCACAAACCAGGTTTGAATGGCAGGCTTTTCTGCAGAACAGGCAGTGAGGCTTGAGAGTTGGTCTCCCACAGTTCTCCACCACCTCCAGCTGAGCAACACTGGAGGGTGTGCTGCAGAACTCCTCTCCACAGGTCCCACTGCTTCCCTCTCGAGGCACAATCACTTCAGTATGAGTTTTATGTTTGTTTTTACTCAGTGAGTGTAAATGATCATCATTAGAGCAGTGGCTAGATTGTATACATTCTGGCTTTGCTGTCCGTTTGTCTCAGTAACAGTTCAGTATGTTCAGCTTATACTGTTTAGTGTACATTTCTCATTTACCAACAATCCAACAATCACAGACAGACATAAATTAACCAAGTCGTTAAATAACTGACTTTAATATCTGTGTGTGGTGTACTCAAACATTAAAATAGGCTGATGTTCAAAATGTGATGCCCGTTAATGCCTCAAAACTCTCTAAACACTAAAACAGTTATTAGTTAATATTGATTAGATATTATTAGTTCAAACACAGTTAAACAACAAAACAGGACACATTTTCCCACTAAATTCAATAAACACCCTACACAAAAGGAGATGCCAGTCCATAACCAACCTCAATAATCACTACTGAACGTGAGAGTGAGATACTGTATTAGTCAATAAACATCCTCAAGAAACACTAGATACTACAATAAGGGACAGTCGTGGACTGGTGGTTAGTGGTCTGGTTCAATCCCCAGGCAGGTCATGACTGAAATGCCCTTGAGCAAGGCACCTAACCCCCAACGGCTCCCTGGATAAGGCTGCCCACCACGTTCTCACAGCCTAGTGTGTTCACTAGAGTGTGTTTCAATGCATGGATGAGTCAAATTCCGTTGTGCACAATCACATTGGCATAAATTAAAATAAATTAAATGTGTCTATAAACAACCACAATAAACACTATTAAACGCTAGAACAGGAGCTGTGTGCATGCACTTTTCAATTAGAGCATGTCCTTTACAAAGATAAAGAGGTTATCTTGTGAAATATGTGCTATAGTAACACTCTCCTGCCTCACCCTCCTAACACAGATAATTGATTGTGCAGCATTTTTGAATCTTCTCATAGTCCCTAAACAGCCAGAGAAGAGAATTTACTGAAACACAAGTACAGGGGTTAGACAATGAAAGTGAAACAGCTGGTTTTAGACCACAATAATTGATTAGTAGGTGTAAGGCCTCCTTTTGCGGCCAATACAGCATCAGCTCATCTTGGGAATGACATATACAAGTCCTGCACAGTGGTCAGAGGGATTTTAAGCCATTCTTCTTGCAGGATAGTGGTCAGGTCACTACGTGATGCTGGTGGAGGAAAACGTTTCCTGACTCGCTCCTCCAAAACACCCCAAAGTGGCTCAATAATATTTAGACACAAAGACTTGCTGTCTTGGTCACAGATGCGCCAGCAAGACGTGCAGCAACAATTTGTCCTCTTTTGAACTCTGGTATGTCACCATAATGTTGTGTGCATTGTAATATACTATAAAACTGTGCTCTTACCTGCTAACTGAACCTTCACACTCTGCTCTTACTGGTGCAATGTGACATTAATGAAGATTGGCCACCAGACTGGTCCAATTTAGCCATGAAACCTCCCACACTAATGACAGCTGTTTCAGTCTTGTTGTCCAACCCCTGTATATGTTGTAATGGAAAATGTTGAATATAGTGGTTGAACCCAAACGTTTTGTCCCCTCTCTGTTGAGGGGCAGTGAACACTCAGAAGGCACTTAATTCACATAAGTATGAAATGTGTTCTACTTCTAAAAAGACCAGCAAGCACCTGTGCTGCTATGCCTATTAGCTATATTTCCAAAAACGAGGAACAGGCCATATAGAATATGGAATAAAGATGAGGACAATGCATGTCAGGGTCATCATGCCATCCATTTCTTGCCTGTAGTTCTGCAGGCACAGGAAAGGAAAGGAGAACTATAGTGGAAGTGTCCTTGTTATGTATGTGCCTGGAGCCGCCTGGCTCTTCCGTCTCTAAATCTGCAGGATGTGAGGACTCAAGGCCTAGGACAAGGCCAGAATGTGTCTGTGTGTAAGGAGATATGAGGTATAGCATGACACGGTGCTCGCCATACACTACAAAGACACAGTAAATTCTCTCAGTGGTGTGCACTGTATTTTTCCTGCAGGTACAACTTTAACCTTGTTTGGAGGACAAATGCCTCGTCATTAATGTTGATTTAACAGGTTATGATCCATTAACTGGGTTTATAAGATGTTGCTTTTTCTAAGAACATCAAGAACAACATCTAAAGCGGACAGTACATAATGATGCACACACTGATTGGCCATAACATTAACACCACATCCTTGTATGTTAATTTTACAAGTTCATTTTCCATATAAGTGCACTTACTACAATTACAGACCGCAGTCCATCTATTTCTTACTCACAGGACCACCACAGAGTAAGTATTCTTTGAGTGCTAGAACATTCTCAGCATTGCAGTCACAGTGACGTGGTGGTGGCGTGTTAGTATGTGCTGTGGAGGTACAAGTGAATCAGACACAGAGGAGCTGCTGGAGTTTTTAATCACCTGGGAGGGCAAGTTGCACTAGCTGTTGTTTCAGGTGACATGTACACGGTAAGTAGTTTGGAATAAACGTGCTGGATCATAATACTGCAGTTTAATTTTTATATTATCTACATTATATTAATGGGCATACCACTAATCTCATCACCTGGATTCAGACTATTTTCATTGGTAAATAACGTACCCTACCAGTCAAAAGTTAGGGCACCTTTCAGGACACTCAGTGTTTTTTATTATTTAAAAATGTTCTGTATTGTAGATTAATACTAAAGTAAACTATGAGTAAACACATCTGTAATTATTTAGTAAACAAACAAGTAAACAAACCAGAATATGTTTATATGTTACATTCTTCACAGTAGCACCTCTTGCTTAGATGCAGCTTTCTTGGCATTTTCTCAGTCAGCTTTATGAGGTAGTCACCTGGAATGGCTTTCAGTTAACAGCTGTGTCTTGTCAAGAGCTCATGACTTGCATTTCTTGCCTCTTAATGTGTTTGAGACATCAGTTGTGTGTCTACTTTGAAGTCAAATCTAAAACATGTTTTGGTTTGTTTAACACTTTTAAGTTTACTACATGATTCATTATGTGTTCACTCAGAGTCTGGATGACTTCAGTGTTTATTTACAGTGTAGGAAAAATAAATAAAAACACTGAATGAGACCAAATGTTTGACTGGTACTGTATATAAATACTGTTATAGATGGGAACCCAACAGATTGTTTCAGTATAGACAATAGTTACTCCTACGGAACATTTCTAACCAGAGTGGACCGAAATGCTTAGCTTACACGAGTTCAAATCCCAGTCATGCTGCTTTAACATCAGCAGCTGGAGCACCAAGAGAGCGAAATTGACCATGCCCTCTCTCCAGGTGGGTGGATGGCATTCTCTCCCCTTCAGTACTAACATGTAATGTCTGCATGTGTTAGTTGATCAATCAGAGCTGGGGGTTTTGTGCTTTCACATGTATCAGTGACAGTTTGAAAAGAGGTGATTTTCAATACAAGGGACAATACAAGTGATTGGTGGAGCTCTAGCAATTGGATGGATTGATTGGCCATTCCATCATTAGGGGAAAACTGAGTTAAAATAAATAAATAAAAGTGACAAGTGTGAGTTGACACTCTGTTTTCCTCATCCACTAACCCTACATTAAATATTTATGAGATGGGTGTGAGATGAGAAGTCTTTGTTGAATCCACATTCCACAGATTCCAAGCCACTGGAATCCACCAATGGAATGTCCCGAACAAGGGCGTAACTTTGGGTCCAGCATTGGGGGGGTTGAGCTGTCTGCCTATTTATTTATTTATTAAATCATTTACTTTTCTAAAAGGATTCAAGA
>BRDA01037126.1:17873-51677 GCA_036984385.1 Crenuchus spilurus | reverse complement strand
CCCAATTTAAGGGATGAATTTAAGATTGTTAAAAGTTGATTGATTATAACTGGTAAAACCTCTTTAAATAGTTTAGTTGGTATTGCATCAAGTATATATATAAAATTTTAAGTTTGAATAAATTACTGTTCCATATGTATATATATCATGTATCTTTCTATGTTACTTTATGTGATGGGTTACCTTTTTGAATTAAATTATGATCAGAAATGAACTTTTTCATGAAATTATATATTTTGGATGTATGACTGTGTAATGATATAATGACTTAATATTTAAAACCAACTTTTAAAACCAATTTAATGTTTTAAACCTGTATACCTTTAACATGAGTGTACTGTATGAATAGGACATTAATAATAAGAAAATATACCTAATATAATTGCACTTTTCAGCATGCAAATGTGTTGTTATCCGATTTGGGTTCTTTTTATTATTTTTATGCCGGATTTTTGCTATGTATCTCACCTTGCAGTCTTCAAAGTATCAAGGTATCAGATTCAAAGTTGTTTGGTATGATTGTGTGTGTGATGTGTGCTTGTATACAGCTTTTTGATCAGACACACAGTGTCCTCGTAGTAACAGATTTTTGTGGAATTTTTCCCATAGGAATGAATGGGGTGCAACAGTTTTGGCATCCTTAAAAAACAATAATACAAAAACACTGGTAACACCCAGCCAACCTCATGAGGTTCAACAGCAATGATTTGGCAACACCTGAGCAACCACCAGAGACACCATAGCAACCACATAGCAACAGCCTAACAACAACAGCAACAATTTAGCAATAGCCTAGCAACCACTTAGCACTCATATAGCAACAGCCTAGCAACCCTTTAGTGAACTTAGTAACAACCTAGCAAACATTTAACAAACACATAGCAACAGCCTAGCAAACACTTAGGAACCATGTAGTAACAGCCTACCAGCAGTGTAGCAACCACTGAGAAACTAATAATTTTATCACTAACAATGAAATTAACATTTGTCTATGATATTTTATTGCCGTTACAGTTTATGTACTCTGAATACATTCTCTATTGTACAACTATTCAATAGGTCCAGTCTAGTAACTAAAGCTAAAAAGAAGTAATCTACAAACATAGCTGTATCTATTGGGACTCAATAAAACAAAGTCATCTAGTTGTTACATTGAAATATGGTTAATAGATAAGCAATTGGAAAAAAAATATGTTTAGATTAGACATTTTTAAATATCAAAGTTGTCTTGCCTAATTTATGAAATAACAACATTCCTCCATCTACAATATTATATCTTGTCCTACAGAAAAATACAAGAGCCTGTGTGCCAGTGCCACTGTATCACTGTTTTGGCTCAGTTGGTGGAGGCATGGTGATGGCATTACATGGAATCACACTGGTCTTTCCCTCAACTGGATATGATGGACGTGCCAACCTGGCCGCTATGCAGAATGAGAAGTATGCCTACGTACTGTTTTGTGTAACTTCATCTCACTGTGAATTAAACTACCTCATAGCACTGAGTTCAATATTTAATGCAATATTTGTTAGTGCAAATGTCTCATTATGTCTTGTATGCTTGTTAATCAATATACTTTTATTCCTATTGGAATTTATGTTATATCTGTCTGTCTCTTTGTCTGTCTGTCTGTCTATCTGTCTCTGTGTGGTTGGCTAGCTAACTGTCTAGGCACCTGACTGACTGATGACTGTGTTAGACTGACTGGGACACATGTAAGTAGTACACAGGACATAGAGGCAAAAACAGAAAGACTAGCTAGCAGGCTCTGTGCCATGTGTACTACTTAAATGTGTCCCAGTCTAAGAATAGATGCCATATGTTTTCCTAGAGACATGGGAATGAATGAAACATGGTGTTGTTTTTGCATTTAAATTTAGCTTTGTGTTTGCATTCAGATTGTATATTCTACAAATGTTAAATGCTTCTATTTTTGCATTGGTCATTATCATAATTTGCTCCTACATGTGCAGGTGCACATTTATCTATGGCACTCCTACCATGTACATCGATATGCTGGGACAGCCGGACCTGGCCAAGTATGACCTGTCATCTGTTCAGGCAGGTGAGCAATTAAGTTTAATCCCATAATTGTCCACAGCACACCTGTGGGCCCACCTTCCATTTCTCATTCTGAATAACTCAGCCAGTTTGCATTGTTTTCATGTAAAAAGACTTAGGATAAAATATGCCTGGGAATTTGTAGGGCTGAACAAAATCTGGAAAAAAAAAATCAAAAGCGGTTCATTATTAAAGGCTTCTAATTTTACTAGTCTGACCGGGTTTATAAATGTAGTATCATCAACTTTTATTTTTGCATACAAAAAGTTTGATACCCCTATGCTAATGAAACATTTTGGTGATTTTAAATTAAGTAAGATGTATTTATTTTTTTAATTTTATTTATTTTTATAATTTTACATTTTAATGCATAGTTTTACATTTTCTGAATTCAACAAATTGGAAAACTTATAAAATAAAATAAAACCATAAATATAAATTAACATTTATAAAATAAACATTTTATACAGGTCTGGACACACCTTTCATTCATTGTTTTTATTTTATTTATTTTTCACCTACATTGTTAATGAATACTGAAGTCATCCAGACTGTGAAGGAACATATAATGAATCATGTACAGTAGTAAACTTAAAAGTGTTAAACTAAAATATGTTTTAGATTTTAGATTCTTCAAAGTAGGCACACAACTGATGTCTCAAACACATTAAGAGGCAAGAAATGCAAGTCATGAACTCTTGACGAGGCACAGCTGTTAACTGAAAGCCATTACAGGTGACTACCTCATAAAGCTGACTGAGAAAATGCCAAGAAAGCTGGCATCTAAGCAAGAGGTGCCTACTTTAAAGAGTCTAAACTATAAAACATATCTACCATGCAGACAATTTTTAAATAATGAAAAAATACTGAATGTCTAGAAGGTGTGTTCACTGGTTGTCTATAGTTTAATGAGACATAGTTACAGATGGGATACAGAAGGATCAGATATTGAAGCAAGATATCCACTCCAATCCTGTCATTTAAGAAGTCTGTCCTGAAATAGTATGTGCTGTGATGTTAGCTGTGTATGCCTTCTTTGGATAGTAGATGTAGAGTGATCAAATAAATTATAATAGAGTACTTTACCTCATCATCTTAAGTGCTTCAATTAAAAATAGCTCATTTTACAGTTTAGTAGTTAATAAAATATACCAATTTTATTTTCAATATTTCAATATTGGCAAATTCTCAAGGCATCAATATTTGTATCAGAAAAAGAAGAATTTGGTATTATTCCATCTCTAGACATTGTCTTTGATGTTGCAAATCCAAACATCAATTTTATATCTTCTTTTGCATGTCAGGAATTGTGGCTGGCTCTCCCTGCCCTCCTGAAGTAATGAGAAAAGTCATTAAGGTCATGGGTATAAAGGAAATGACAGTAAGTACTAACTTCATAATAAATTAATATTATCTATATATTGTTGGTTGCATCATGTTTAGAAAATATATTTTCTTTCATTAATTCTTTATACTCTCTTATAGAGAGACAGTCAGCAAGACATAACAATAAAGAGACATACAGAGAAAATAACAAATAAACAATATCAGTAAAAATCTCTCTCTCTCTCTCTCTCTCTCTCTCTCTCTCTCTCTCTCTCTCTCTCTCTCTCTCTCTCTCTCTCTCTCTTTAAAACATTTTTACAGCTGTGAATTTCCAAAAACTATATAGGATATATGGTGAATATACACAAATAAATAAACAAAATAAACAAATAAACATATAAATGTGCTTAAAAGGGTAGTGAGTCTACTATAAAGTTTTGGTAAATAATACACCTATAACAAGAATCTTCAGACTTGGTTCTGGAGGGCCACAGTCCATCACAGTTTGGTAATTTCCCTGCTCAGACACACTGACTTTTGGCAATTAACCTGCCCTTCAGGACCAGATTTCGAAATCAGTGAGCTCGGCTCACTAGGCTGCAAAGATTAATCATACTTGAAGTCTGGTCATCAGGGTTTTATGACCCATTTCAGACCAATGTATTCTTTTATAGAAGAGTCAATGCCTAGTGAGGGCATTTTTACACCATATATCAAAACCCCACATAGATTTTTATGCAGTCTACATTAATTCACTAGAGGGAGCTAGACAGTAATGATCAGTATAAGAGCTAAAAATAAAAGGGACAGAACACACACTGTTTGATCATTTTGTTAGAGCCATGGTTCTCAAAGTGGGGTCCAGGGACCCTCAGGTGTCTGCAGGGGTTCACAAAAGGTAAAAAGATATGATGTGATATGGCAGGGATCACTTGTGCTATTCTTAACAAGCTATTATATTTTCCTAAACTGGGGTAGGGAACTCTGGTCATGGAGGGTCATATTCCAGCCTTGTGTGGTGATGTTCCTGCACAAGCAGACCTGATTCAAATCAACAGTTAAATTATTGTTATGCTCAAACAATGAAATTCCACCTATGCTGGCTTTCAGCCCTTAATTCTCCACCTCTGACCTCTACACTTTGATGTGGGTCAACAGGCTATAAGGTCCTTATTTGAAAAAGTTTGAAATTGCTTGTCTTAGAGGCCTTAAAGTAATTTTCAGTTTAATTTGTATAATTTCACCCCCCCCCACATTGTTTTGGTATTTTCCACTGATTGTAAAGCATCAGTGTAAAAGGTCTGTAAAAGGCGCTAAGTGTAACTTATTATTATTATTATTATTAGTATTATTATTATAGACATGAATTTGGGACTAGTTGTAAATTTACACTTTACCATAGCATGACAGTATTCTGTATCAATAGCTTGCACTCAATAACAGGATAAAGACCTACTGTAGTTATCTACTCTCATCAGCTACAACATTGACACTACTTCCTTATATCTGCATTCATTGTCATTTCATCAACTACACTGAGCACATGCAGTAGGTGCACTTCGTATGTCATGACCCCCACAGGACTGGTATTATTTGGGGAGTGGATCATTCTTAGCACTGCAATGACCCCAACGTGGTGGTGGTGGATTAGTGCGTGTTGTGCTGTATGAATGGATTGGGCCCAACAGAGTTGCTGGAGGTTTTAAACACATGGAGAATTTAGCTCAATATATATACCTACCTTATTGGTCCACCTTGTAGATGTAAAGTAGGAGACAGTAGCTCATCTGTTGCTGCACTTTGTGTTGGTCCTCTAGTCCTTCATAAGTCATAGGATGCTGCCCACAGGAGGTTGTTGACTGGATCTACTCTTACCAGCGCAGCACACACTAACACATTACCACAATGTCAGTGTTACTGTAGTACTGAGAATAATCCATCCCCAAATAATACCTGTTCTGTGGAGGTCCTGGTCATGGATGAAATTTTGATTTCAGAGGTGGGGGACACACAACTGGCTTGATTTTGGAGGGACACATAACTGGATTATTTGTTTATAATATATTAATTATTAATAAATATTAATACACTACTTAAAAATTATTATTAAGAATATTTTAATAATTACTGCTTAATATTATAATATTAATGAATATTATATAAATAATACTTATATAGTAATAAAAACTATTCATCATTATTAATAATAAAATAATAAACATTAATATTAACATTAATAAATTTTTTATACATGATTAAATATTAAAAAACTGTTTAAAGCATGTAGCATAAAATTAGCATCCAATCCAATTTTACACTTATTTTTGGAATGTATGGTCAATAGACCTTATTTGCATAAATAATACCTCATGTTTTAGTAAAAATAAGCAGTTAATAGTAAACAGCAGTTGAAGACTACAGAAGGGGTAACTATTAATATTTCAACATAATCAACTCATCCAAATCTTCCAAAAACAGACACAGATTCAAACAGCCAACTTGTTAACATTAACATTGTTAACATTGGCCAAGTACAGGGGTTAGACAATGAAACTGAAACAGCTGGTTTTAGACCACAATAATTTATTAGTAGGTGTAGGGCCTTTTTTTGCAGCCAATACAGCGTCAGTTCATCTTGGGAATGACATAAACAAGTCCTGCACAGTGGTCAGAGGGATTTTAAGCCATTCTTCTTGCAGGATAGTGGTCAGGTCACTACGTGATGCTGGTGGAGGAAACTGTTTCCTGACTCGCTCCTCCAAAACACCCCAAAGTGGCTCAATAATATTTAGACACAAAGACTTGCTGTCTTGGTCACAGATGCGCCAGCAAGACGTGCACCAACAATTTGTCCTCTTTTGAACTCTGGTATGTCACCATAATGTTGTGTGCATTGTAATATACTATATAACTGTGCTCTTACCTGCTAACTGAACCTTCACACTCTGCTCTTACTGGTGCAATGTGACATTAATGAAGATTGGCCACCAGACTGGTCCAGTTTAGCCATGAAACCTCCCACACTAACATGACAGCTGTTTCAGTTTCATTGTCTAACCCCTGTAGAATGCTCATTACATCACAAAGTCTTTAAGGAAAACACAAATGTCCAGACCAGGGTACCTGTTGTTTAGGCAGTGAACCTTTATTGTAAAACAGACCAACTATTACACAAAGTTTGTAGGAAATTGAATATATAACAGTGTGCCATGCAGTTGTTTGGCGATACCCATTTCAAATATCTCCCTGATATTCCTTCTGCAGAAATTATGTGAACTATTCATTGATATCTTTGTTCATTTGACTTGAGAAACACAGCAAAAGCAACAGGGTATGTAAAAGTGAAAGGAATGATGATTAATTTAAAATGCCACAGGCTTACAAAGGAAACTCTTCCTGTCTTATTTATACTCACCCATACTCATCATGCACATATTATCTCTTCTCTTCGAGGCTGTTCTTGGCTTTGTGTTGTTGTTTACCATAATAAAGCGTACTGTTGGATTGCTTTAAGAGGCATTTTATTTAATGTGTACTTCATGAGCCTGCAGTACTGACACCTGCATTTGTCTCTTAAACTTTCATTTTTAATTTATGCAGCTTTTTGCAGCCATATTCATATTTAGTCTTCATTTTTTTATATATTTTTGGTCTTTAACTTTCTGCTGGCCTGTTTTTTCCCTTGGGTTCAAGACAGAAGACATACATTACTTGATCACATACATTAGTGAAATTCCTAGCAGTGAAGGTCGGGCACCTATAATAAAGAAAAGCTGAAGACACAGCAGAAGAATAAGCTCTTTTGAAAGAACAGGCTCTGTAAATGCCTTCACTGGTCATTTGTTTTATACGACAGTGTAAGACGTTCACACTTCTTTTTACTCTCAGAAAACCCTCACTGGCCTTTCTTATCACTGTGGTAGAAAGCTGAAGGGTATGTTTTCACTATTTTTAGTAGGCTGTGTTGTAAATGAATGTATTTGCAATTGTATTGACTCCACTCACTCTGTCCTGACTCCAGACTTTTACATTTATTTGACTGTTATGTTACATTTATTAACAGTTCTGTTATGTAAGGATAACCAAAGCCATCCCCAAAGCGAAAGGCTGTGATGTTTGTTGTGATGTGTGGAGTATTGGTGACAGTTTGCCTTGAGGATAATCTTGTGTTACTATACATTTGCTACCTTGGATAAAGCTTCTTACCTTGATGCCACAGCTGTTGTCAATGTTAAGAAATATGTAGTTCAAGAACTGGCTCTCTGATGGACTGTCTGCTTCTCCGGAAGCTGCAGGAAGCTTAACAAATTCCTCAACATGATTCCAACTGTGGCACAGATTTTGCTTTGCAAATTGTACAGTTTGTGCAGATGTTTGCTGCTAGTTTTGGCACCTACAAGCCCATTCACTGTTATTTAGCATACATTTAATGTGTGCATATTTGTGCTGCTTCATAGAATTTAGAAGAAAAAAAATCCCAGACAGTCCTGATGAAGATAATAGCATTGCTTCCGTTCTCTGCACACAAAGCCAGTCACCTGGACAGGCGCATGCACCAAGTCTCCTGTGGAAAAACACAAGAAAGGGAGCCAAGTCTAATAGCCAGGCCCTGTACTGGACATCTATAACCTGGATACGCTCTGCTGGCCAAAGTGGTAAAGCACAGCCAGGCCCAGAGCACTGAGTGTAAACCAGAGATTAGTAAGAAAACAGAGGTCAGAGGAATACAGGATAATCATTTACTGCAAAACAAGACAGCAGCCCAAAACCATATCCTGACCACAATTATAGCAGCCGTATTCATCTCTTCATAAAAGCTGGAGAAGGAATGTGGAAGGCTGACAAATATTTTGAACTTTGGTTTCCTTGCACATTTACGAGATCTCTTTGTGAAAGCACAGAATAGCAGTGTGATACTGTAGTTACAGTACGATTTTATTTTTTTCTTGATTTTATTATTAAGACTAGCACAGGCCTCCTTTGCATGTGAAGTCAGCCACCGCCTCTTTTTGAACTGCTGCTGATACATTGTTGCTGGGCAGCTTGTCGCTTGGAGGAAGGTGCACGATCCCCAGCTCTGATGGATCAGCTAGCAGATGCCTGAGCCAGCAGACATTACTTAATAGTGCCTGGGGGAGAGTGCCATCTACTAGGGGTGCAGGAAAAAATCGCTTCGAGCTCGAATAGCGTTTCTCACATTGAACGATTAAGAATTTTGCGGGTGCGGATGTGCCTTCTCAGCCACCGTAGTGCAAGGCAAAACAAGGAAGCAGGGTGGGCTATGTACAGGCATGCAATGATCTATATTACTGGATAGGACACACGTGACTTTTGAACGCGCCGGCAAGGAGCCTCCATGTTGTGTGGAAGCAGGGCAGGCTCTGAAGGAAGCCAGCGTTTACAAACAACGAAAGGGCTGCAATGTTTTGCCTTTAACTGTTTTACTTTATCAGAATTCTATCAGCAGAGACCAGGGGATCACATTCCACAAGTATGCATTCATTTTAAAATGATTTATTCGTAATAATCTGTGAATTACAGCCACAATCTCTGACCAGGGGATCTGTAGTTCTGTAGACATTACACTAATAGTTTGCATCAAACCAACAACACTTATGAAGTTAGTATCACAAACATTAACTCTGACTGTAATCAAATGTAGATATGCATCAGAACTCTAAACTACTAGACTAGAGGCATTTTTATAGCGATAATGATGCAGTGTCATTGTTGTCAACTTGGCAGTGCCAGTGGCCCATCAAATTGTCTTATAAGTTATAGACAACACCTTTTAAATGACTACAAAGTAAAATTAGTAGCAGCGTAAATAGCTTTACAATGTGTTTACTGTAACATTAAATGAACTCGGATGATAGCATTGAATATTTCTACATTTACTTTAATATGTATGAGGTCTCCGTGTTCTTTACTTTGGATTAAGACAGTCGACAGGTTAAAAAATTTATAATTTGTGTAGATCGGTCACTAGCTAGTAGCAGCAAGGCAAGAAAACATGGCTATATTTATGTCAGTGGCCATGCGATAGCAGCATTACACAATTTAATTCTTTGTCTACTTTGTAAATAACTTATATTTTGAAAATCGGATCATTATTAACGATTTTACAGCCATTAGAAGTCATGCAAACAGTAAGGCCTAGAGAAAATGTTGGTTACGACAGATGTGAAAGCCGATAGTAGCCTAACATGTCATCAACCATTTTAATACTTTGATTAATGTTAAAGAGCTTTTTATCCTCTTTGTAAAGAACTTTAAATTTTGAAAATCGGACAATTATTAGCGAAGTTAGAGCTTTGAGAAAGCAGCAGTGCTGGTCATGTGCCATTGTTTACAAGCTTCACTTCCACACAACATGGCGGCTCCATGACGTCGCGCCGGCCTCAATGCTAGCGAATAGGCAGCGTCCTATCCAGTAATATAGATCATTGCAGGCATGCAAGCCAAGCTGCGGTCTTTGAAAGCAACCATTTGGAAATTCTTTGGATTTTACCGTCAACCCGGCCTGGGTAAGAAAGGGCTTGACGTGACTCATGTGATTTGCAGAGATTACAATGGTAAAGTATTTCGTTTCATTCGTTTTCGTTTCGTTTGAAAGAATTGGAAAAAAATCAATTTGGGACCCCAAAAATCGATTCTGGATTGATTCGTTCGATTCCCAAAGATTCATCTACCCACCCAATGAGAAAACAGCCAATATTGCTCTCTCAGGGCCAACACAGTCAACTTAAATTAAGTCAGATTAGGTCAACACAGTACACCAAGGAACTCAACCAGTGGCATAGAAACCCTATCGCCACCTAGTGTTTATTGGTGTTATTGCAGCGCGTCACAGACATACCAACACAGAGGTATGAATGCATACTTTATAGGCGACGTGCACAAGCTGTGCCGTAGGCAATGCATTGACTCAATGTAGAAGTATAAATTGGCCTTTAATCCACTGAGCCAATCCGGGCAGGGTTTTAAATTTGAATGCAACTCAAAGCTATAGTAACACAGGAGGAACAATGGAAGTCCAGAATCTCAAGAATATATCATTTCAACTTTGAGTTAATTACTATTGAAACAGTATCAACATTTAAAAAAGCTTGAAATATGTCACTTTACATGAAACTAATAAAAAATATGACATTTTAACTTTTTGAATGAAATTATTAAGCCAAATGAACTTTTTCATGAAATTCAAATGGGAGGAGCACTAGTAACGTACATAAAATTACATACTGTAAACTTTTAAAATGTGCTTCACACTTTCAGATCTCATGTACCAAAATTAATCGTCCACTGAAAGGTTCTTTAGAGAACCAAAATGGGTAAATGCCAAAATGTGCTAGTCTGTTTATAGTGCTGATGACAGATTGACCATTCACTTTATTATTTATTACACAAAATCCTAATGCTTAACTAAACCTTGATTAATTCATGCACTAACTCATTCATTAACTCTTGCACATTACTAAAATAAACTTTAACTGAAGTTGTACTGAACATATTAAGCTTAAATCTGTTTGGTTTCTTAAACCAAAATTACGATCAAAACGTAGAAAATATAAAGATTTTTTTTTTACAGTTTAAATTCACGTCTGAGCTTTACAGTCATAATTGTAACCATGTTGGCTTTAATATTGAAGTATTTAGCATAACCCACTACCTTCCCAAATTGTTGTGAAACTCCAAGTAGTATTTTTGTAAGTATGAGCTTGTGTCAAAAATCCATCCTATGAAAGAATCTCTTATGGAGCCTATGGGAGAGCAGTGGTCTCCTGTTGGAAACCACTACTCCCCTCCTGACAGGGAACCCCTGTGACGGGATATTCAACCACCAGGACATTTTTTTAATCATAATTTGTTTACATTTGGAAGGCATGTGGGAAAAGGCAATCCCTTGTTAATGTGATTTTCTGACATCTCAGTTTATTTTAAATATAAAATCAGCAGAGTTGTATCAGGTCATGTAGGTAATAATGTCTTATGATTGCAAGCTCCACTCAGTGTTACCTTTTCAAAGACGTGCTCCCTTCTTGGCTCTATTTTGCCTCACTTTGCACCGACTAAAGGCAGTACTGTCTCTTATCTGCTTGCCTTTCTGATTTTTAGGAGATGCACAAATTGCATCAGGGTGGTGATTACTGGAGTCCATCCATCTGCAGATGCAAAGATGTACAAAAGACATTAGGCTAATATCCATTTCATTTATATCAAACACTTGGCAATAATGTATGATTTGAGCTGTGCTACGTGTGTTAGCTAGACCTCTGTAGATGTTACAGTCTTTTAAATGTTTTATATTTATAATGTTAATTATATCAGAGAAGGTTAATGAAACAAAAACAAAACAGAATAGCTCTGGTAGAGTAAGTGGTCTTGTTACTGTTATTAAATACTGTTTATGTTCCCAGACACTTAAATACCAAGTATCAGAAGTTTACCTGTACAGTACCAGTCAAAAGTTTGGACACACCTTCTGGACATTCAGTGATTTTTCATGATTTAAAAATGTTCTGCATTGTAGATTAATACTAAAGTCATCCAAACTATGAATAAATACATATGTAATTATTTAGTAAACAAACAAGTGTTAAACAAACCAGAATGTGTCTTAGATTCTCCAAAGAATCTTGCTTAGATGGCAGCTTTCTTGGCATTTTCTCAGTCAGCTTTATGAGGTAGTCACCTGGAATGGCTTTCAGTTAACAGCTGTGCCTTGACAAGAGTTCATGACTTGCATTTCTTGCATCTTAATGTGTTTGAGACATCAGTTTGTGTCTACTTTGAAGAACCTAATGTCTAAAACATATTTAAAGTTTAAAGTTTAACACTTTTAAGTTTACTACATGATTCATTATGTGTTCCTTCATAGTCTGGGTGACTTCAATATTAATTTACAATGTAGATATAAATAAATAAATAAATAAATAAATAAATAAATAAATAAAAACACTGAATGAGAAGGTATGTCCACACTTTTGACTGGTGCTGTAAGATAATGCCAAACTTCAGTACTTCAGTAGTCAGACTGATGATTTATTGAATTGCACTCATTAAGCAGGTTATTAACATCAGTACTTCTTGAACTCTACACATTGTTCCTATAATTACTCTGCAGTCTGCTGTGTTCAGTTTATACCAACTTCTAGCACTACACTCATTTCTGGTTTAACATCCTCTTTTGATTTATAATTAAAAACACATTGTTTAGATCTGTATTAAAGCCAAAGTGTTGATATTGAAAACGCTTGTATGACATCATACACTAATCATTGTTATAGCTGTTGATGCTGCTGATGACCCTTACTTTCTGAGGTTTGCTAACTGGCAGGTGCAGCTCCATGGATTGTTGAACAGAGTGAGATTCTGGATGGTGGTGAAAACCAGACTGCTTGGTAGAGCCTTCAGTTTGTTGTTCTCAAGATGCAGAGACTTTAGAGCAGTCACCCCCTCGAAAGCAGCAGTGGAGAACTAAATGGGTAGAAATAATGGACCAGAGGTTATTTCTCTTGGATAAAACGTAGTCACACTTTATTTTGATACTCTTCTAAAGATTATCTCCAGAATCAAACAGTGTGTTGAGCACAAAAGCACAAGATTAAGGTTAAGATTAGATTTTGGATTAATCTAAATTAATAAATATTGGGTGGAAGTTAATACTAAATGTTAACCAGTCGGGAAATGTTTTGGCCAATTCAGATTTTTTCAGCACAATGGTACATTTCCTGTATTTACTATTAGCCAAAGTTCCAGTATACGTACAATTTTGCTGCATTTTGGGCAAACCATCATTTATAATTCTTAAACATTCATTCATTCATTATCACACCCGTTTTATCCTTATCAGGGTCACGGTTAGTCCCCTACCCCCTCACTGGGCACAGGGCAGGGCATTACACCATCCAACTAAGCCCAGGACAGGGCGCCAATCCATCGCTGGGTGAACACACGCACACACACACACACACATACACATACACATGCATGCACACCTACGGACAATTTAGAGTAGCCAATTCACCTCCATGTTTTTGGACTGTGGGAGGAAACCGGATTCCCTGGAGGAAACCCACGCAGACAAGGGGAGAACATGGAAACTCCACTCAGATGTGGACTCGAACCCAAGACCTCAGCGCTGAGAGGCGAACGTGCTAACCACTAAGCCACCGTGCCGCCCAATTCTTAAACAAATAGGTTGTTATATAGGTAGCATGAATCAAATACATAGATACAGTTGTTACAGTTCTATTCACATCACGTTATTTGCATTACACTATAACAAACAATTTGCCAGAATAAAAACACTGAAATTTCCAATTGTTAATCTTGTGTTTTGAGCCAAAACTCTGAACGTGCATCCCTATTTAATAAGTATTCACTTGAAAATGAATGAAAGAAAAGGTGAGCATGTACAAAGTGTATCTAAAGGACACTCACCATAGTGTGTAATCTGATACTGACAATACAGATTGATTTTGGCGATGGATAATTGTAATAAGTATCATTTCTTTGCTGGATTCTGCTTTTTCAGGTTTTGAATGAATGATTGGCTGTTGGAAGTGTTCTGTTGATGTGGAATTTCTCTGCTACTTGCAGACCGACCTTGTTTCTTGTGTCATTTGGGAAAATGTGCTTATTTTATTGAATTTCTCTTCTACTTGAAGTCAGCCCTCACTTTGTTTTTCACATGAAAGAGAACTCACATGTCTTTAGCTGTGGCAGAGCTTATGTAAACCTTCCTGCACTGCCATCCCAACCCTCCATTAAACTTCATAAGCAACTGCTAGGCTGTTAAAAACTTCACAGTGGTGCTAGATGAGCCGTTCTGCCTGCTTGGTGTGAAGGTGGTTCTCCTGAATGGAAGAGGGTGTTTCTGGGCGAGAGACATTGCAGATGGGGCGTGTGAGTGGGAGTGCATTTGGCGTGTTGTATAACTCCAAGAGAGATGCGCTTATTTAGACGACTTGTTGGAAATTTCCACTCAAGAGGGAAGAGAGTGGAGAGCTGGAGAGCTTGCTAAGTTGAGGCTATGGAAGATGGATGAGTTCCAGTGTAGATGGGTTGTTTTTTCACTCTCTTTCTCTCCTCTTTTGCATCAACAAATCAACCATTTTGCCAAAGATGCTTTAAAGAGACCAATTGTGCATTCAGATGGGGCAACTACAGCCTAAAAATACTTCTCTTCATGGGTGTTGGAACACCCTGTCACTGTTTACCTGTGTCCTAACCCTTACTGACCTGTTTACAGGGTACGTGCATGAGAGGGAAAATCACCCATCTCAAAATAACGTGTGTAATTATTAGATTGAGGCAGATTTGGATAGGAGCCAGCAAACAAACATGCTAAATATATCCCAGTTACTTTCATTCATGGCCTCCTTATGCAATGACAGAACTTCAATAAGGAACAGTGCAACTTCTGTTGAGCTTCATGCACTTTGTCCCAGAATCCTAGATGTAGTAGAATCCTATATCTTTTAGTTGGAATAATTTTAGCTTTTGGATATTTAGCATTTGTTATAACACAGTTTTAATCATATTTATACTGACACTAGATCTGATCATGAAGTGGTTCTTTAGGTGACATATAGAGGTATGGAAGTGCTAGAAGAAACTGAGGTTCTAGGATGCACTTATAGTAAAATAATATTGATTTTTTTTTTTATCATATTCAGTGACTAGCCAATCAGTTGATGCCAGAGCATTATCTGAGAATGCAGTGGTCTGTGCCTGGTAATATTGCAAAACCTGGTGCAGGCATGGAGGTCAGGATCAAAGAGAATAAAGCTAAGTTCCTCATTCATGTACCTCCAAAGGCAGTTCACTGAGCCAGGAGAGGGAAATCTTCTGTTGTCAGCACATGTGCATCCTCACACAAAGCACATGTGACCTCCGCCAACTCCTCAGGGCAAGAAAAAGATGGAGTCAACATCAGGTGGATTTTATTATATGAGGAAGGTGGGAGGAGAACAGATTGTACTACCACTGAATCCTGTATAAATCATGAAGTTAATGGACATTAAATATGTCCAAAACTGTTCATGCAGGCTGAATGCACATAATCCAAAGATGTCTAAAAGTGGCAGAAAATTTGAGCTCATGGGTAAAGCAGACCTTTCACTCTGCAATAATTTTTAGTAAGGGATATTCCAGCTAGTTCTCTTTAAGGTTTAGCCATGTTTTCCCTTATTGTGAGAAGCATTTTGGCAGAATTCCTTGATTTCTCTTCATACTAATAACCTCATTAGCTGAGAAATATGGTATGTACACTCAGTGTTTCCAAATGCCAGACCACAAGGCCGCCAAACATAAACAAACCACCATACGGTCAGAATTTTATAGACAGGCTCCTCAGTGACTGAGAAAAAAACCCCTACATAATTTATTTCTCCACAAATGTTCCAGCACACACTGTTTATGCGATTTTTGGAGCTAGGCATTCATTTAAAGTCTCTCTCTTTTTTATGCATCCACAACTATTATTACTTCCAGCACAGCTAACCGACCCTAATAATGTAACCATCTTATTTCGCTGCATGCTAGAGAAACTCACCTTCTCCAGGGCCATATCATTGAGATGCAGTTTCTCCATGTAGCGACCAAAGCTCCGGAATGCATGATCTGGGATGAAGCCGAGTGGGTTCTGGGACAAATTGAGCTCCTCGACAACACGTAGCTTGCTCATGGCCAAGATAGGGTAGTTGGACAGCTTGTTCTGGTCCAAGGTAAGAATGGCCAGGTTCTCTACCTCATCAAGAGAGCCTGGCTGCATTGAACTTAACTCATTGTTGCTCATATGGAGCCAGCGGAGGTCCTTAGCACCTGTGAAAGTGCCTGCTTGCAGGTCACGGATTTTGTTGTTATCGAGTTGGAGGATGAATAAGTTGATCATAGGAGAGAAGATGCCCTTGGAAAGACTTGTGATTCGATTGCCATCCAGGTAAAGATAGGTAAGCTCAGTTAGGTCCTCAAAAGCTCCAGGTTTAATGGTGCTGATCTCGTTGTTGGAGAGGTAGAGGTAAATTAGCTTCTTGAGGCCTTTGAAGGCCTGGCCGGCGATCTCCCGGATTTGGCAGTGCTGCAGATGCAGGGAAATAAGCCCTTTCATTTCGCTGAAGCCTCCAGTAGGCAGCATACCCAGGTTGTTGCGCTGAAGGTTGAGGAGACGAGTGGCCTCAGAGATACGAGGAATTTTCTTCAGGCCAGCGCTGTCACAGATGACATGCTGCAGGTCACCATGACAGTGACACAGACTGGGACACTGGCCTTGTGTACCTACTACAAATGAGGCGAGAACTTGCACACAGAACACTAGCTGGAGCCTGACAACCTTCATCGTGACCCTGTTTCTGACACTCAGGTGCCTCTATGTTCTCGGAGTGTCTCGCAGGAGAAAGAGGGCAGACAGCACAAACCCCAACAGTAGAGACAGAAAGGAAGAAAGACGGTGAGAATGTGAGAGTGCTGGAAGAGAGAGCTGGAGGTATGCTTGAAGAGAGTAAAGGAGAGAGGGTGTGGGACTGAGAAAAGGAGGGCAGTGCAAAAAGATTCACTTTAGACCTTTAGAGAGAAATAGCAGTCATCTGAGTGGAGCTGTATTTATAATATTTACTCACGGCAGAAAAAAACTGTTTTTCCCCTGAGCTCAGGACAGACCAGGGATTTTTAAATGTGGTGTAACCTGCTGGTGATATCTTTCAGTACTCTGTACAGTATGAGCCTATTGCTTATTCAGTATTAAGATTTGACTCTGTTGTGTCTAATGTACCTTAGATAAATATTTAGTTCAAGCTGAGATATTATTGGGTCCACAAAAGGTCCCCTTTAGTCCCATATGACCATTTTATGACCACATGACCAACCTCTCTTTGTTACTTAGAATGAGTAATTTAATTTTTATTAATAATAATTTTTGCTGTCTTATAGACTGATATGTAAATGACCTCTGTTCTCGTTGCCTTGTATTGTGTTGTAGAAAACCACTGTAGAACAAGTGTAAAGTTAATAATAATAATAATAATAATAATAATAATAATAATAAATGAATAAAAATCAATCAATCAATCAATCAAAATTTATTTATATAGCGCTTTTTACAATGGGCGTTGTCACAAAGCAGCTTTACATATTTAATATCAAACAAACTGAATCTAAGCCCGATGAGAGCAAGCCGAAGGCAACAGTGGCAAGGAAAAACTCCCTCAAGGCTGGAGGAAGAAACCTTGGGAGGAACCAGACACACAAAGGGGATCCATCCTCCTCTGATCAAACTACTGATACAGATTTACATCCTTAGTTAAGTCTGACATTGTGCTGTAGTATAAAACAATAATGACATTAATAATAGTGATCATTGCATTCATATTAGGTATCATAATTTAAAATGCAGTAGCATTAGAGCTTCAGTCCAATGTAAGTGAGCAGCAGGTCTGGTGTCAACCTCAGGAAAGTAGTTAAAAAGTAATTAAAAAGTAGTCCAGACTGAAACACTGCTCAAATCTTCAGCACTAATGAGCATGTACTGCTATACATTCAGGTGCATATATGTAAATGTGTAGATTATTGTGACATCACAAAAAGAAGGTATTCAGAATAGGCTGTTTTTGCAACTTAGTTTCTGTATATGGACTGAATGAGTGGTAGAGTTTCAACCTTTAATCATTTCTACTCCTCTTTACATGTCCTTGTCAACGTGTTTAGTCTGAGCGTGTATGGCTGGTGGAATGTGCAGATGATGTATATAGTGGGCAGCTAAGCTGCCTACTATTTAAAAAATTCAATGTTGCCTTTTAGAGCTACGACCCCATACTAAGCTATTATGAGGACTCGTATTTGCTTTGTCAGCTCCTGAGAGGTTAAAATAAGACTACAGTATTCATCCTGGCAGACCTTGCATTGTTTTTCAGTCGGCGGTAAGAGAAAATGGAGCCGGTGCTGTGTAGCAGACTCTTTTATAACACATAATCATTGCCAGATGTTTGGCTAGAATCAAGTCACAACAATGGAAATGAGTTTTCCTTTCTTCTGTAAAAGAAAAATCAGCAGTGCATTCCTCTGCATAAACTTCTCCTGTTACAGATATGTACAGTATTTCATAGACTTAAGGAGAATTGATGGGCGTTAATGTGGAATTCCAGTCATTTTTCCAATGTTCTGCTTAATTAAATCATTAAAATGTCAACAAGTCATTCAGAATGGTTTGGTGTGAAATCCTCCATTACAGAGAAGTTTGCCAAGTCAGAATTGCTTAATTGCTTAATTAAGAAGTGTGTAATTAACCCCCCTCTTATTTTTGTGGTCAATTGACATCATTCAGTGTTTAACATCTCTAGCTTTGATGTCATGTTTGTGCTTCATATGTGAAGCCTTTTCCTAATTTAATGAGGACAACTGAGTAGACATTAACATGATATGTTTTCAATGTCCTGTACACATTTTGTACACACTGGTGTTCTTTACTCCAAGCTGAGAAGATACAGTGGTGCTTTAAAGCTTGAGAACGCTTTAGAATTTTCTATATTTCTGTGTAAATATGACCTAAAACATCATCATCAGTCCTAAAAGTAGACAAAGAGAACCCAGTTAAACAAATGAGACAAAAATATTATACTCGGCCATTTATTTATTGAGGAAAATGACCCAATATGACATAATTGTAAGTGGTTTAGTTTCAGATATTGCTGCAAGGAGTCACACCAGATACTGAAAGCAAAGGTTCACATAATTTTGCCACTCACATTTTCCTCAATAAATAAGTGACCGAGTATAATATTTCTGTCTTATTTGTTTAACTGGGTTCTCTTTATCTACTTTTAGGACTTGCATGAAAATCTGATGATGTTTTAGTTCATATTTATGCAGAAATAAATGGGTTTCCCCTCACACCTGATCCAGCTGCTCAGAAATTTGTACAGTCAGCAGCGTGCAGCCGTCAGGACCGCCGATCACACATCAGCATGGTTCAGCATAAGACAAGGAGTCCGTCAGGGATGTAACCTCTCACCATGTTTATTCAATGATGAGGAAAGCACTACAGGGATTTATGGGAGGATTCTAGATTGGTGGAAGGACTATTAACAATCTCAGATATGCAGATGACATCGTCTTATTGGCCACAACAAAAGAACAACTAGAAGAAGTCATACTCAGTCACACTGAGAAGGATGCAAAGGAATATAACATGCAGATCAATGCAGCTAAAACAAATGTGATGACGAACACTGAAGATATGCTGAAGATCACAGTGGAAGGAAGACTTCTGGAGCAAGTAGACTCTTTCACGTATTTGGGATGCAGAGTAACAAAAGCTGCAGACTGTGCCAGTAAAGTGAAGACAAGAATGGCCATGGGCATGTTGGTGATGGTCAAATTGACAAAGATGTGGAAAAGCAAGTCAATTAGCACCAACACCAAACTAAGACTGATGAAAGCCTTGATCTGGCCAGTAGCTACATATGGATGTAAAGCCTGGACACTGAAGAAAGAGGAAGAAAGACGTATTCAGGCTTTTGAGAACAAGTGCATCAGGAAGTTGCTGAAGATCTCATGGATGAAAATGATGACCACTGAGCAAGTCTATGAGATGCTAGAACTCAAAAAGAGTCACTGATGCTCGTTAAATCCCGCAAGTTACGTTACTTCAGTCATGTGATGACGCAGCACATGAGAGCATTGAAGGAAGTGTTATGACTGGACTTGTGGAGGGAGTCCGAAGACGTGGAAGACCAAGAATAACCTGGATGGATAACATCAAGACATGGACTGGATTATCAGGTGCTAGCCTGCTACAAGCAACCAGAGACAGATGGCATTGGAGAGAAGTGACTCGTCTGTGCAGCCTACCAAGCGATGACGGCGTGTGTCATGACATGACATTCTAAAGGGTTCACAAACTTTCAAGCACCAATGTATCAATAAGAAATATCAACATTTTACAGATGTTTGCCTTTAGACTTACCACTATTTCACCATTTTCAAGACCCGTGTTAATACATTGGTTACATTAGCACTGTAGACCTTGTGAACATTGTCAGTAGGTTTCTCTGCAGTTCATCATTTCACAACAAAACACTACACAAATCAGAATTACTTTGAAAAAAATATTTTTAAAAATCATTAGAATTCCTCTTTAACTAATATCCTTCATTTAAAAGAGTTTTTAAGAGATTTTTAGGTTCTTACGAATAAATATGGTGTTAGTTTGAATCTAAGTACTAAATATCAATGACCTTCTATTTGATCCTACCTTTGTGCCTTTAAGCCTCTAACATCCTCACCAAAGACAAAATGTAATAATATGTTTATGGTGGTAAGGTGCAGTGGGGGGTAATAATAAAAATAGGCTGTTTAAAATAAAACAAAAAAACAAAACAAAAAAAAACCTCATTTTTTTAATGTTCACTTTAAACACAGTTTGATGGCACTTTATGATAAAATAAGAACATAAACTACAAATACAAAAACTGCAGTAATATGTTAATTGTGTTAATTTGCACACTAATCTGTGTGGTGGTGCAAAAGCACTAATTTTATTTCAGCATTTGATCCAGTTTATTCCTTTTAGTATGGCTACATTGCTGGTTTACATTCAGACAAGAAAATGTTACATTTTTAGTGACCTCTAGTGGACGTTTTTAACCTCTACCGATTGGTAGAGATGTACACATTGTATCACATTGTGATGAGTTCAGTGTCTTCTTCAATGAGAGTCAAATGTGCTCTACCAAATGATTGAACGGGATGTTAAAGGGTTAAGAAATATGCTTCTGTGGGTTTAGATGCAACTTTGTTTGGATATGTTTTGGGAGAATAATAAAATGAAATAAAAATAAAATGTAGCTTTCGATTGATCTCGGTTCAGTATTAAATTAAACAGAATTGACTTGACAAGAAATACAGCACTAAGGCAAACATTGGCCAGTTCATAGTCTTGGTCTCAGATGAGTCTTTTATGAATATGGCAGCAGCTCACAGGACAAGTGGAATCTAGTGTTTACTCAACAAATGTAACATTTTATTGGGAAAGTCTCCACACCAGGTCTAATCTCAGTCTTCTCATGCAGTTTCCAGCCTGCACAGCTGACTTTGAAAAGATATGTGTGCTCAAAAAGATGTGCGGTTAATGCAAAGGATGATGAGCATGCACTTCATTATAAGGCCTGAGACGCTGGTTTTTGATGACCAAAAAATCAAACACATGTTTTTTTCTGAATGGAGAGAGAGTGTGGGACAGAGGTGGGGTACAGTGCAGCAGGTGAGCCAGTTCTCAGATGTTCACCACATACCTCACCTGCTTTCCAGCCCTTCTTTTCTTTCCATGCTGACAAAGCAGGCTCCTTACTTTCAGGCCAGGTTGGTCAAGATAGCAGACTGTGGGTGGACATAGCACCTTTTACTGTACTCTACTGTATGAAAGAGTCATAATGTCCAGTAATGTTATTATAACTTCAGGCAGCACTTTTACAATCAGTTGCTATAGTTATGTTTGTACAGTATGTATACATGCATATATGTATGTGTATATTTTTTATTATATATGTGATTATACACTCACTGACCACTTAATTATGTACACATACCTTGTATCTACAATCTTTGTCCATTTTATCAGCTCCACTGACCATATAGGTGCATTTTCTTTGATCCACACAACACACACTAACACAACACCACCACATCAGTGTCACTGCAGTACTGAGAGTGAACCACCACCCAATACCTGCTCCATGTTGATCCTGACAATTAAAGAACAGGTTAAAGGTACAAAGTATACAGAGAAACAGATGGACTACAGTCTGTAATTGTAGAGCTATGAAGTGCATTGATATGGTCAGTGAAGCTGATAAAATGGGCAATAAGAGTAGATACAACACATGTTCTTAATGAAGTGGCCAGTGAGTGTATACATTAATGACGTTGCACAGCACTTTTTGTACATTCATCTGCCAACATATCACTTTTATATTATTCCAAACTTGGTAGAGATAGGAGCTGTGCTCTGACTTCTTTTCCTTTGTTGGAACAGATTGCGTATGGCGCCACTGAGACCAGTCCTGTCACTTTCGCTGGCTTCCCGATTGACAACATAGAAAGAAAGACGGAGACTGTGGGATGTATTCTACCTCACACTGAGGTAGGCCCATCTCTACAACAGTGTGCTTTTAAGTATTCTGGTTTTTTTTTGCCAATTTTCTCCCTTTCCCAATGTGGTAGTCGCCAATTAACCCAACCCATCCACTAGGGGGCTCTCCCCATCACTTTGTACTGTCCCTGACTCTAGGAGGGTGATAACATGCACACACCTCCTCCATTGCGTGTGACGGCCACATCCTCTTTTCAAACTACCACTTGATTTACTGTCACTGGGGAACCAATGCACTCAGAGGAAAGTGCAGGGTCTCTAGTTTCAAATAGACCAATCAGTAGACGCCAGAGCCAGCAGTGCAGGGTCTCTAGTTTCAAATAGACCAATCAGTAGACGCCAGAGCCAGCGGACATAGCAATATGTGAGTGATGGGGAGAGTGAGAGCGCCATCTACCCGCCCAGAGAGGGCACTGCCAATTTTTAGTCATAGTGTCAGCGCCTTAGCCTGCTGAGCCACTCGGTGCCCCAAGTATTCTGTCTTTAATACTTGTTTTTCTTAATCAGGCAAAGGTGATCGACCCTACCACAGGACTCACTGTTCCTCTAGGAACTCAAGGAGAGCTCTTGATCAGAGGTTACTGTGTGATGCTGGAGTATTGGCACGATGAAGGCAAAACTCAAGAAAGCATCACTAAAGAGCGCTGGTATAAGACTGGGTATGTGACATATATACTGTTTAATCTCAATTCTTAACTATCAGGACTATGATTTTTGCAGATACTTTCATTTTTTTAGTTTATCTAGTACATCATCACACAGTCACAACAAAACTTTGTACTAGTGCATCGCCAAAAATGACAACGCTCATTCAAAAAGGTGAATTGTCATATATTTAATATTCATTACATGTAAGGTGACGTAGTTCAAGCCTTTGTGTTTTAATGTTGATACTATTTGAATAGTCATTCACTCAAACTGTTGATTATTCTAATAATCTGAGATTCTGGATTTCAGATTTTAAAGAGCCAAAAGCCAAACTGATCAACAGTAAAACAAAAAAATGGCTTGAAATTTCACTTTGTGTAACTTTTCATGTGGCGCTGCACTTCCAAATGAGATCTGCACTTTATTTTGTGTGACAATATAAATACTGCACAATAGAAATGGTTCAGAATTTGGCACGTATCATTTTTTACTCCTTTTACTTCTGTTGTATGTTAAGATGTTTGCTCTTCTCCTGAAAAGTTCACATTTTGGAGACCTAACAACTGTTTTATCTTCTGTGTTATTTTTATCAGTGTTCTGTCCTGTGGGGATAACAAATGTGTTTTTTTCATTGAATTGAATTGATTTGATTTCATAAAGTAGGATTAAAGACGTGGAATTCAAGTATTTATTGTTTTGTAGTGATATCGCCACATTGGACAAGTTTGGCTACTGCAGAATAGAGGGACGAATCAAAGACATGGTTATCCGTGGAGGAGAAAATATCTACCCTGCCGAAATTGAACAGTTCCTGCACACACATCCTAAAGTCCAGGAAGCACAGGTGATCGACAGAGAAGACAATGAGCAGTGTGAAGCTTTCATCAGTTTTCAGCTTTAAACACACTTGGCTATAGAAAGTAGAAGTAATGAACCTGAAACTGTGTGAAATGTTCTGACACCTATGGATCCACTGTCCTTTCTGTTTACAGGTGATCGGGGTAAAAGATGAGAGAATGGGTGAGGAGGTTTGCGCCTGCATCAGATTGAAGGCTGGACAAGAATGTACTGCTGAGGAGATCCGGACCTACTGCAAAGGCCAGGTTAGTATCTAAAATACTCCAGCACCTACAACCCCAAATTAAAAAACGGGTCAGGGTCTTTTCAGAGACTCAGCTTTTTGTGGATTCTGCTTTTGAAACGAAGTTGACCAAAGGAAATATCTTGAGTTTTTACTATTTGAAATGAGATAAAAAGTCAAAATAAATCTAAGATGAATGCTTTGTTGCATTTTCCAAACTGTCCCAACTTTTTCATGTAATTTTATTTATTATTATAATTTTTTGGCCAATTTTCATTCCTTTCCCAAGGTAGTAGTAGTAGCCAAATAGCCCATCCCATCCGTTAGGACTCTCCCCATCAGTTTTTCACTGTCCCTGACTCTAGGAGGGTGAAGACAAGCACAGGCCTCCTCTGTTGCGTGTGATATGGCCACCACCTCTTTTTGAACTACCGCTGATACACCGTCACTGGGGAGCGAATGCGCTTGGAGGAAAGCGCAGGATCCCAGCTCCGAATGGACCAATCAGTAGATGCCTGAGCCAGCGGACATTGTAAATTGATGATATGGGTAAAAAGCGCCATCTACCCGCCCAGAGAGAGCACTGCTAATTTTTGCTCTCTTGGGCCACGGCTGTTAATGCTAACAGCATGACCGGGATTTGAACTTGCGATCCTCTGATCATAGTGTCAGCGTCTTAGCCTGCTGAGCCACTTGGGGCCCCCCAAACAATCCCAACTTTTACATTGTAAATATAACATTCCACAAACTCACACTCATCTGTAAACATATTTATTATCTGTAGATTGCCCATTTCAAGATCCCACGCTATGTGACTTTTGTAGAAGGGTATCCTCTCACGGTCTCAGGAAAGGTAAGTGTGAAATTTTCACATTGACACAATGAAAAATAGGTAATGCATCAGTTTTTAACAGTGGATTCAGCCGTTCAAGACACTTTGCAGAATAAGGATGAAGGAAAAACTTTAAATCCCCACAAAGATCAGAATCCAGTCCTGTCAGTGGGTCTTTATGGGTGATGCCTTTGAACTCTGGTGTGGGTGAGAACTTATACAGCAAATATTCTTAACCAAATCAATCACACAAATCCCTGAGAAAAACTGAAACCCTCTTATTGGGATACATTATAACCACTAAATTTTCAATTATGCTAGATCAGCTGAAGGTTAAAGAGACAGAATCATGTCTATCCGTATAGGTTTGCTTAGACCTGCAGTCTGTTAAACTACCATCACAAATTCCTTGTGGTCCTCACCTTTTATTTGTTGACGTGGATATGCTTTGGAAAAAATGTTAGGAATGCAAGTGTGGCGTTTATTTGAACTTAATCACATCGATCTCTAGACAGGAAAAATTTGAACAATTTCCCCGTCTGCACAAAATCCGCTGAAGTGGTTTCAGTAATGGGAGGCAGCAGACTGTACGGGACTTCTGCTTAGCGGTTGACTGTTGAAGGATTGAATCCTCAAATAGCACTGAAGCTGTTTTTTATTTCTTCACCTCACTCAGATCCAGAAGAACAAACTGCGGGAACAGACAGAGAAGCAGCTGGGACTCTGAATGGAAGGAAAAACTTATTTTTAAACAGAAGACATGGCAGCGATTGATCTAAACATTTCTATTGTAACTTGTCTGTTACTTTTTTAAATTACATATGCATATTAAAATGTATGTAAAAAGTACTAACCTCACAGCAGGAAGTAATAATCAGTAGCTGTTAGAATTTTTCTAAATGTTAGAAGTCACCTTGCTTGTCCCGATTGTTGCTCTGAGCTCTTGGGTCATTGAATTGTTTCAAGATGACGTGAACATTTTATACACCGTGTTGATGTAATCACTCTACGATTTAACGCTGCATGAAATAAATTTTGAGAGAACTTTTATAGATTCCTTTCTTTCCCTTGATTTTGTTTTTACAAATAAAACAAAAAGTGCTGCCTTTCCGGATTTCCAATAGAATGTGTCCCTTAAACAGGGAAGATAAGTTTGGTTTATTTTCAGATATGAAAGTGCACAATCACTGGCCAACAGAATAATTTGACCTCCAGATTTAAGTGAAACACACATGCACCCACTAGTGAACACACATGCCCAAAGCGGGGAGCAGCTGGAGCTTAAGTGCCTTGCTCAATGACACTTCAGCCACGTCCTGTCAGGGGATCATACCGGCGACCTTCCAGTCACAAGACCTGATCCCTAACCACCAGACACCACAATATCTGAATGTATGTATGAGACAGTAATGTCTGAAACTGTTTGAAGGTCCTGCTATCTATCATTGATTCATTCACACATGGGCGGCACGGTGGCTTAGTGGTTAGCACGTTTGCCTCTCAGCGCTGAGGTCTTGGGTTCGAATCCGCATCTGAGCGGAGTTTCCATGTTCTCCCCGTGTCCGCGTGGGTTTCCTCCGGGGTCTCCGGTTTCCACCCACAGTCCAAAAACATGGATATCAGAAGAATTGGATACTCTAAAATTACCCTGGTGTGTGTGAATGAATGTATGCATATATGCCCAGATATGGTTGGCACTCTGTCCTGGGTGATCCCCCTAGTGCTCGATGCAGTCCTCCAGGTGGACGGTCGCTTCCAGTTGAGAGTACGCTGTGCGCGACCGGAGTGTGTATGAAGTGTGTTGATTGTAAAGCGTCCTTGGGTGTCTAGAAAGGCGCTATATAAGTGTAATGTGTATGTATGTATGTACATTAGAGTTGTGCTCCATCTGAGGTATGCTCTTCATTCCCCTTGTACGGCTCCAAGGATCTTCAGCTTTAAGTATTACTTCTTCGCCTATCAAGTTACCAATATTATTTTGTTTGGTCTGTGATATATATAACAATAATGCTGAACATAACGTTCCCTAATTTGTTCAGTGCTATGATGCTGAAACCATACTTTCTCACATCAAGTTTAGTTTGATTTATTGAGCTTTAGTAACTCTGCACTGTAATGAAGAAAACAAATGAACTGTGCTATGCCACGGTCCTGCGTGACTTTAGTTAAGGAATGCACAATCAAAACCAGAGGCACTGTGCATATATACAGTCTGTCTTAAACCAGGACAGCTCTGCTCTGGCTACAATGAATGGAAGGTCTCTAGTCTTTAGGAAGTGGAATTCCAACTGCGGATTGGCTATGTCCTCCTTGCATTAGTTCTCTGGCTCTGTCCACTTGTTCCTGTAAGCAGAAGTCCTGTAAAAAGATTGTGGCCAGGTTGCTGAGTCGAGGGTTCTGAGTAAGAGAGAAGCGCAGCATACACTGCACCACTGAACTGTCTGTGGTTTGGGAGCGGGACGCCGCTGTGGTCAAGTTCATTAGTGTTGTGATGGCAGACAAAACGGTCTCGTCTCTGTGACTTGACAGACAGCCGGTCACTAATGGAATTCCTTCGCTCTCCAAAATCTGGTCACGACACTCCCGGTCCAGACTGAGGTTACACAGGCCACCTGCACAGACAAAGTCAAGCAGAGGATGTGACATTCAATAACTCAGTGAATCACATAAACCTGATACTGACTACATCCTCACAGATGTACATCCTCACATGTTTAGTTATACTAACCAATCCCAAACTCCACAAAGTTCTCATTTTCCTCAGTTAGCATGTCCAGAAAGAGCTCTGTGACCTGAAGCATCCGCAAGGCTTCCATATTACGGGGATCATAAGCAAAGTTGGCGAGGTTGGCCAAGACTTGCTCTTTAGCTTCTGAAAATGAGGAAAATAGAAATATTTACCTCACAGACTGTTTATATGCATTCACCTTTCAGAAGAAGCTTTACATCAGATTAAATAGCAATACCTTCACTATCAGTGTCCTGAAACTCTGTTACCAAACCCTGCAGGTATTCAAGCCTTTCTGATGCACAGAATCGATCCATTCCTGCAGACATCTGAAAAGATAAGTATGGTTGATAAAATCAGAACCAGCCTCCATCAACAATAGGTTTCAAACTGTATGGGTAAAGAACACTTTGTTATTGAGTGTGCAATATAATCTGTTCTGGGCAATAAGTATTTTTAAAATATGTAATAACAACTGCCACCTCTTTTGTATATTGTCTGGTTTTTTAAATATATAGTTTTGTAGTCTTTTATTCTTTTTTATTTAAATTGTTTAGGCAGGCACACACACATTCACTTTATACAGTATAGTTTTACTGTTTGTATGTCTAAAGCACAGTTGGATTGCTGCTCAATTTTCGTTGTACACTGCAATGACAAAGACATCTTATCTATATTTAATGTTCATACTAGTGTACTGTTTATTACATGCAGCATATACGCAACAGATCTGAACAGTCTAGTTCTAGTCTGTCTATGAACACAAATCTCTAATCATGGAGAAAAAAAAAACAATCACTTTCTTTAGCAAGTCAAAAACAAAGCCTTACAACTTACATAGTGAACATGTGAGCTTGTACACAGTTAAGTTTATAGTAAAGTAATTTAAGCACCACTAAAAACGTATCTCAACCGATTAATTACTCTTAATCTGAACGTGTTAAATCTAGATGACTTTACGTTGACAAAATCATTCACAAACTAATCAGACATCCGAGCGCTACCATGTTTCTGTGCCTGTATCCCAAATGTCTTCGTGTCAGTTATGTAGTGCACTATTTGGGCGTATAAATAACCGTCTGTGGCAAACGTCGCAAGTGCACTACACAGAGTAAAGGGAGCCATTTAGGATCGAGCCCTTGTGCACACGTTAGAAAATACCAATCCGGTTTTTCTCTCGGATTAGCTGGAAATAAATAGTTCCGACCAAAACAATAATATGCTAAATAGTAATTATATTCTCTAAGTGAAATCTTATTGAATTCGGTCTTGGTATTTTCTCTGTAGTTGGCAAATGTATGTGCGAAATAATCGGCAGAAATCGGAGAAACGTTTGTTGAAATTCTGCAGAGAGGAAGTAGTGTGTACGTGTTTTGGTGCATGACTGGAGGTCAGAGCAGACTCTGCACAAATTCGTTTAATTCTGCAAGTTTATAGTCGGCTTTTCTACTAAGAGCTGTGACAGTAATATTCCAGCATGAAGCAGCCCAAGTTATCAACAAAAAAGCGTCTCACAAAACCGCTTCTCTTTGGCACTCTGCTCGTAGGACTTGCCACAGCGTTCGTTAATAGGTAATGTTAATGCTAATTCTGCTAATGTTAATGCTACTTAGTTACATCAATGATGTTTTACTTTTTAATGTGACTGTACGGCTACACGATTCTGACTAAAAGTATAATCATGATATTAAAAATACTAAATATAAATAATAAAAATATTGTTAAATAATGTATGTAAAATAAATGTCTAGATTTTTTATTTGTAAAATACCCATCAATAATCTTGATTATCTTTCTTTCCTAAATGTTGGAAACCAGATTGTAATTGAAAATAAAATTTAAGGAATCGGCCAGGCTTAGGCCTAGATATATTTGTTAACTTGCCAGTTGATATCAGATTATATTGCTGACCCTTATGTAACCTGTTTTGATGATTGCTGCAGTCTTTGAATAAACCACTTCTTCTCCTGAAGGCACTTGTTCTTTGAAGATCTGGAAGAGATTCATGCTCAGGAGCGAGCTCGCAATGATGCCAGGCGTTTAGAGGTGCTAGAGAGGAGGCAAAGACAAATAGAAGAGCTGTCAGAGAATAAAAGTGCAGGAGACAGGTGAGAATCATTCACCGTCTACCAAAGGATGAATCTGCTCACCTCTACTGAAAGCAGAAAGACTATCTCAGATGACACTGACAAAGGACTGGGCATCTAAGATGCTTTGTGAAGAACTGGATTGTCTGAGCTGCACGTGGCAGTCAACAAGATCCCATTTCCAGCTGGTTGTTTCATGCATCTTCAGTGTCAGTAGTCAAAACCCCTCTTAGTACAGTACAATGACCTATAGAACCAAAACATTTCCCAGTATGTCACAACTAATATGATTAATGACTGTGAGAGGGCTTGATTACCCCCGTATGAAACTAAATTAACCAGAACTGACACTGCTGCACATAAAAAACTACAAACAACCTACAGAAACAGACTGATAGTCAAAGAAATATCAAAGGAACTTCTCTTCCAAAGAACTTCACTACAATTGACCAACTTGAACAAATAAAAAAACAACAACATATGAAACTCACTTCACACAGAGGGAGGCTAAGAACAACAGTGCTAAAAGTGCACAAGTTGTTTGTCCTTAATTTAACGAACTTAAAAAATTCTAGGAGACCAGCCAGACTATTGTCCTAAGAACTTTTTAAGCCAATTTGCATATTAATTGCCACTCAGATTTCAAAGTGACTACTAGAGAAGCTTTTCACTACCAGGTGTAAATGCATGTGGTTATAAAGTCTTATGAAATGACCAGGTGTAAATGGGGTTTAAGAGAATTACACTTGTAACTGATAAAATGAAAAAGAGCAGTACCTTTTTGTGGACTTCAAGTATTTCAGTTAGCAGATTCTGTCTCTGGACATCGTTGCACAGAAAAAAAACAGAATGTCGCTGGAAAATCTAAAGATGCTATAATGGAAACAGACAAAAACTGTGCTGTAACAGTGTTTATTGTGCCTTTCTCATACACAGACAAAACCTACAGTACCAGTCAAAAGTTTGGACACATCTTCTGGACATTCAGTGTTTTTTCATGATTTAAAAATGTTCTGCATTGTAGATTAATACTAAAGTCATCCAAACTATGAATAAATACATATGTAATTATTTAGTAAACAAACAAGTAAACAAACCAGAATATGTTTATATTTGACATTCTTCACAGTACGCACCTCTTGCACAGCTTTCTGGGCATTTTCTCAGTCAGCTTTATGAGGTAGTCACCTGGAATGGCTTTCAGTTAACAGCTGTGTCTTGTCAAGAGTTCATAACTTGTATTTCTTGCCTCTTAATGTGTTTGAGACATCAGTTGTGTGTCTGCTTTGAAGTAAAATCTAAAACATGTTTTGGTTTGTTTAACACTTTTAAGTTTAATACATGATTCCTTATGTGTTCACTCACAGTCTGGATGACATCAGTATTCATTTACAATGTAGGAAACAAAGAAAACAATAAGAACATTGTGTGTCCAAATGTTTGACTGTTTGTTATACTGTACATGCATATCAAACATTCAGATGTGATGTCTCAGCCTAGTGTCTGCCATCTCTTGTGAATCAAATAAAACGTTCTGCACGTTGTCAGTTTCTTTCTCTGTCATTGAAAAGACATTCACATTTGTAAACACTGAAGAAGCAACAGAAGCTGGCCTTGTTTAAGTTGCTAAAGCTTTGCTCTAGCAAAAGTGTGTTTCATTAAACTTGAGAGGATTTGGAAGAAGTTGCCTTCTACCTTTTTATTTCTAGACCATAACATTTGCTGTTCGATATAGTTAATCAGACCTGTGTCTAATTTGACAAACTTTCATTGATGACTACACACATGTGACTACTAGCTGTCACATTTAATGATATTCAGCTTTAATATTCCTCAAATTTGATGAGTCAAATTATGTGAACAAAGAATTAATGAAAACAAAAATTAATGAGAAACAAAACATTTCGTAGACTGTAGGATGACCTGAAAATGTTGAGGGAAGTGTTAGCAGTGCCCTCTGCTGAAAGTTAGTAGGAAACACTTTGAATACTGGTGTCTCACCAGTGAAGAGAAGGAGTACAAGATTCAGGAAAAGGCCAAAGAAATGAACTGCGTTCCATTAATTAAAACACTGCAAAGATGTTACTTATAGGCTAAACCTGCCATAATCAATATTGACTGACAGTAACTCAAATTAAACCATACTCCCCTAATATATTTTTGTTGTTTTGCACATTTTAGCAAAGTGTATTTGTAGTTGTTTCATTAAATATTTCATCTGTTCATCATTCTGGACACATCCAAAATGACATTTTTTATTTGCAGCTTTTTAGTGTCGCAAATAATTGAAAACCTGTGTAATCGCTCAGTAAATTAAAATTCTGTACTCGTCTGCAACAGAATTGGTTTTATTTGACTGAAAACATTGATTACAAAACTTTTGAATGGCACTGCAGATTGAGGTGGAGGGCCTTTGGTACAGGACAAAATTGCACAGAATAAATGTCCAATAAGACAAATCCAGAGCTTTTATCTGACTGAGTAGTTCATATAAGGTTACACGAAAAGCTTTACGTTATTATGCTTTGCATATTTCTCACAAAAATACCTTCATTCCTGTCCAGTACCTTTTTTTTGAATGAGTGCAGTTTGTCACGATCCAAACCTTGCAGTCACAGTGACCAGCCATCCTTTATTCTGTAAAGAGAGAATCAGTCCAGTTACTCAGCAAAAACCTAACATTCTTCCTTTTTATGCAAGTCTAATGGATTCCCCCAGGCCTGTCTCACTCTGTGGTAATAGATTGAGTGACAGGGAGGAGACTTAAGTGTGGAGGATCCTCAGAGAATCCCCGGTATGACAGACACTTGAGTGGACAGCGCAATCTGTCTCATCCTCACAGCTCTCCATCCGTTTGATGAGCCAATAGACACAAGCACACAAACCAAACAAGTCAACAGTGAGGGGACTGAGTTCAGGTAGGGAAAAGAGTTTCATATACAAGTCCTCATAATATGGTGAGTGTTGTTCATTATGATCATTAAAAACTCAGCAAAAGGCTCAAAAATTACATTTTGTTTACTTAAATTCACGACATGCCAGCGAAAAAAGCAACAAGACCAGGACCAGTGATGGTTTTCTCTTTGAATTATAAGTATTCATGTCATTTTGATGATTTGTAGGTCTTATAATGTAAAACTCCACGTCAACACTGGCATTTAGCAGTTCTATCCAGTCATAATCTAGAGATGTATGTTCTCTGAGCAATATTCTTGTGATATTGATATCTGAAATGGAAAACTGAATGGAATGGCCCATGAAAACTGTATTTCCCTTGGCATAGTTTAAATATGATCCCACAGGCAGAGCCCACAAGGAGCAAACAGGGAAATAAAACAGCCCAATTCCAAAACCCTTCACTGTTTCATAACATTCATGACTCTACAGCAGCTGCTCGTCACCCATTTCAAAGCAAAGCTCATCAAATTATTCATAAAAATGGAGAACCGTTTGTTTTATGAAAAGGAAGAATCAAATGGTTTTAATTTGGAGTGTAAAACCACATCCGAGACTTTTTCACCCAGTCCAGAATCACATACCTTCTTTGCAGTATTGGGAACGTTACTTTAAAAAAGTAATTAGTTATAGTTACTCACTACTTGTTAAAAAAAAGTAACTTAGTTAGTAACTGAATTACTCTATAATAATAACCCGACAAAATAAAGGGACAAACGAGGAACACCCGAGACGGACACCCTAGTATAAATTTGATACGGTTCCCTTTATGTCAAAAGTACCCGGTAAGGTAAGTCAAAAGGTAAAGTCTATAGTTATAGTGTTCTTATAACGAGTCTCTTGTATGTAGAGATCTAATACTGACCTATCTTGACGATTTACGGTCACAACTGCACCTCAAAATGTAATATTCTGGATGTTTAGTAGTTTTACTG